>JARFJB010002218.1:82500-302500 GCA_036346205.1 Vesta saturnalis
CGGCGTTGCGTTTGGGTGCTATGCATGTGCGTGTCGTTGCTGTCGTCTGCTGCGTGTCGGGTGCGTTCGTGTCTTCGTAAACGTCACGATGCGTATCGTTGCTATGCCGTCGTAAGTCTGTGCTTACGTGTGCGTATCGACGATGCGATGCGTCGTGCAGCGTTGCCGTAATGAACGTTACGCGGTGCTTCGTCGCCGTTGCACGCGCGTTCGGCCCCTTTTTTTCGCTTATTCTGTTTTTTTCCCTTTTGCCTCCCGTTCTTTTTTACGTCATCTGTATTTGTGTGTATTTTTCATTTTTTTAATATTTTTCCGTTTTTTCGTTTTTGTTTTTTGATTTTTATTTATGTTTTATTTTTTTTATTTGTTTTTTTTTAATTTTTATTTGTTGTTTTGTTAGTTTTGATTTTGTTTGTTTATTTGTTTTTGTTTTGTGTTGTTTTTGTTTTTTTTTTTGTTGTTTTGTTTTGTGTGTTGTTTTTTTGTTTTTTTTGTTTTAGTTTCTGGTTTTTTGTAAATGTCCCTTATATTTATTTTGGATTGTGGAAGTAATTTTGTTTTGTGTACTATTGCATATTTATTTGTTATTTTTCATTTTTGTTTTTCTTATTGTTTGTTTTTGTTTTGTTTTTTTTGTTTGTGTGTGTTGTGTATTATTTTTTGTGTGTGGGTGTTTGTGTATGAAATTGTATTATAAATTCACGGGAAAAGAATTTTAGAAACTGTTAGTAAACGTTAAAACGCAGTTAAGTTCAAAATTATCAATAAATGAATTAATATGAAATAAAGTTGTTCATTATAAAATTATTGATTAATTTTTTTCTATATAATACACATAACTTCTAACTGTGTCTAGGTTGACTATGTTAAGAATTGTTCTTAAAAGTCGATTATTTAGTAAGTAAATTGTTTTAAAAAATCTGGAAACTTTTGTATTTTTTTTAAACAATTTCACATATTTGAAGAAGGTTTTTTAATTATTTTGTAAAAATATTTTTTTCCTTTGAATACCCCCACGACACACACAGCACACACAACCACACACGTTCACACGTCACACCACACTACACACTACAGCGCAACACACACACACATACGACACACGACACACGCACACACGCACACACGCACACACGCACACACGCACACACGCACATACGCACACTCGCACACACGCACACACGCACTGAGAGGGTTGTACTGCACATCATGGAGCATTAGATATTCCATTATCGAAAGGTGTTAGGGATTCCATTTACAATTTGATGTCTACTGTTGAGTTTTTTAGGGATTTTGTTTAGAACAGTCCATTACACATACTGGACGTAATTTGAATTCGGAATAGTTGAATAATGCACCTTTATCATCTTCGGCATAGTCATCCTATCGGAATTTCAAAAAATTGTGATGGGCTGGTATGCTTCATATGGACCATACTCAGAATTCAGAGGTACTTTAAGGTTTCTGAAGTTAATGTGATCAAAATGTCCAGCCCTTGCGACTATGTGTACCTTTTGGATTGTTGGAATGTAACTATTATCCAACGCAGTTTTTCTAGTTGTGTTAACCCGCGGGTGCTAGTGCAGTCGTGCATATGTGTGCATCTACAAGATGTACGTGTGTATTTGTTGTTGTGTTGTTTGTGCGTGTGCGTTATGTGTTGTTTGTGTGTGTGTGTGTGTGTGTGTGTTGTGTGTGTGTGTGTGTGTGTGTGTGTGTGTGTGTGTGTGTGTGTGTGTGTGTGTGTGTGTGTGTGTGTGTGTGTGTTGTACGTATGTCCGTATACATTAATATTTCGTACAGGTGAGGAATGGAAGGAAATTTTGAAAGAAACTTGATTAGTAAACACGGTGTAAAACGCAATAGATTTAAATGTTAGCAAAAATTCAAAAACCATACAATCATTGCAATTAAAATAATAGAAATAAAGAAGTTGTTCATCTAAGTAAAAAATTATTGATTAATTTTTTTCTTATCAAGTACCTACCCTGTTACTACGATAATCTATGCTATGACCTTCGCTTGCCTCCGGAATACGTGTGGGTAGTCAAAAACTGCATGATATGAAAGAAATGTGTTCATTATAAAAGTTCCTGGATGTTTAAACATTTACATGTATCGAGTAAACCTTGTTTTAAAAATACGTCTGGAAACGGTTGTTGCTATATTGTATTCTTAACAATTAGTTCACATGAATTCTGAAGATCTTGGTGTATTTGTAGCGATTACGTTATTGTTAAAACAATCATTTAAATGATTCTTTTCGCAATAAGCTAATAGCTACAAATACACCTGTTCGTTGGCCAGCAATACAGTACAATGTTGCTACGGTTGTTTCGAAGCTTATTTTTTTAATTTGAATTATTGTATCCGATACTATAAATCTGAGAGTATTTGGTTAATCTACACAACTTTATTTAATAAAATTTTATTGTAGTTTAAGCACTTTACTTTAGGGTTCCTATTTTTTTTAAACTACACATGTAACAGCATTATTAATATGCAGGAACTTTTATAAATAATGAATTTTTTCGTGCGATAATATTTTTGACTCGTTACGGCTATTACGAAGTCAAGCCAGATACATACTGTACATAAGAAAAAATGAAAAGGGTATCTGATCTAAAGAAAACTTTTCCTTCATAAAGTCCTTACGCAATATCGTAACGGTAGCGCAGTTGAAGTTCATAGATCGTGAGCATCAGTATTTGTGGATATTTTAGCCAGTAAACAGACGAGCATTCTGGAATTTACGGCAACTGACCAAGTGAGAAGCTATATACAATTGTAACCATAAAAAAAGTACGTCAACTAAATTATGCAACACTGGCAGATTAGACACATCGCAGTTGCTGCTGGACATTACAAGACGCCCAACGGACTGATAATAAATTACAACAAAAGCAATTGGATAATTTTAACAAATTTGGATACCAGCTGTACAAACTAAATATAATTTAATATACATTAGAGACACACAAATATAGTAGTAAACGAACTCCTACATTTACAATAATAACGTTTAAAGAATCTAAAACACTAATGACAAGTACGAAGACGTTCAAATAATTTAGTACCCAACAAGTACAGCGCTGACGTAATGATAGAAGCATAAGTAAGATAGGATCTAACCAATTATGATCACATTACGTGTCATGGGTATATCTTCTGATCACTACCACCGTTGGAGGTGTCCAAAAGGTAACCAGATAAGAGAAGACCACTGACTTTAGCTTCACAATGGTATTCTTGTTACTACCTTAGGTTATAGAGATAGACGCAGTGCTTCGGAAAGGACGCTCAGGTAGAAGAAGAGCACCAAACCATCAGGTGATTCTGCGATTACAAGGAAAGATGCAAAAACGTAGGAGAATGAACAATTAGAGATCCCTATAAGAGTAGTCGTTAAGCTGTAAAAAGTTCCCAAAAGTGGACAGAATATTGCAGAAGTTCACATTAAACATTCGTGGAAAACAGCACATATAATTAAAGGTCGCTAACCTCTTCATTGATCACGTCTTATAAAGAACCCTGTTTTCTTAAATTTTGGGAAACAGTAGAATATTTGATGTTCCATAAGGTATAAAAATAAGTGCTATGACGCTAGCATGAGCCTATTTTCTATTGGACCAGCTAGATGGATTAACAGTAAGTTCAAATAAAGTGACTCAGATCTTTTTAACCTCCTGAGTCCCGGAAAATACTTTTTCGAATGTTTTAATCTTTTTGTTCCTGCGTATTTTTGTATCACAGTGTTATCTGAAATAATCTATTCCCCCAATGATAATTAAGACCTCAATTGGGGAATCTTTTTGAATGGTACGTTTTCTTGATTTTGTATTTCTCGGAATTGAAACCACGAATTGCAAACTGCCAAATCCAACATGTGACTAATAAAACGAATTATCCACTTTCTAGTGCAGCCCGACAAGGACATCCTGTCACCAAGATCTAAGGTCTACGACGTCTATATATATATATATATATATATATATATATATATATATATATATATATATATATATATATATATACAGTGGCCACCACCAACGCGAGTCTCTAGCACCCAAACGACTGAATTTTTTTAAAATCTGTTTGGGCGAGAATATGTAAGCCCTCTAGGACTGCAATCTAAAATTAGTTTGATTTACACAGGGTGATCTACAAACTTGTTACTTATCAAAGTTATATTATTTTAAATGGAATACCCTCCTTTTTAATTTTTTTTTTGAAATAAGGTGTAAATATAAGGTAGAGTTTCATTATAGTACCCTATAACTAAACCTTACAGTTTCAGAAATATTTAACATTTTTTGAAAATGTAGGGTTGTCAAAAAATTTAAGTATTTTTCGATTCAGAAAAGATGAGACAATCTAATCTAGGTCATCGTAATAAGGATATTTGGAAGTACGTATTCTGTTGTTTATCGTTTCAAATCATAATTTATAAAATACAAAGAATAACGCGTAGAGTTAACAAACCTCAAAATATCTTTAAATATCTTTGTTATATTAAATACATCGCCCAAGAAATTTTTATCGGAATGGAATAGTCTTTTGACAATAGTTCGAAATGTATTAGGGTTCCCTATACCTTACTTCAATACTTTTCGAGAAATTAGTGTATTTGTTACATTTTTAGAAATTCTTTGATTTATAAACATTTCTGTCATATTGTCACTACGGTAAATGTTCAAACTGATGACCGTCTTCTTGAATGCATAGTATCATTCTTTCTTCCAAATTTTGTCTGACTTTTCTTAACATATCTGTAGTAATTGTGTCCACCACATTTCTAATTCTCTCTTTCATATTGTCTGCAGTAGTAGCAGGAATAGTGTAAACAATATTTTTAATATATCCCCATAAAAAGTAATCCATTGGAGTAAGACAAGGCGATCTTGGTGGCCAATGACATGGTCCGTTCCTTACAATCCATTTATTAACAAATTTCCTAGCTAAATAATTTCTAACTCTACGATCAAAGTGTGCCGGTGCCCCATCTAATTGTAGCCACATATTCCCTCTAATGTTCAACGGAACGTTTTAGAGAAGTGTCCAAAAGTCTAGCTTTAAAAATCTCAAAAATTTTCTACCATTTAAATGACCATTGGAAAAGTATGGTCCAATTACCTGATCTCCAATAATTCCTGCCCATACGTTTATGCTCCAACGATTTTGGCGGTCAACAGTATTAAAAGCATGCCTATTCTCGGTATCATAATAGTGAAAATTATGTCTATTTACCAAACCGTTGTTGTGAAATGTTGATTCATCAGTAAACAAAACGAACTTTAAAAAATCTTGTTGATCCCCTATTTTTTAAATTGCCCACAAACAGAAATCTATTCGTTGTTGAAAGTCATTGCCATACAAATTTTAATGAATTTCTATGCGATAAGCATGAAATTAGTGTTTTTTGAGAACTCTTCTCACACTACCTCTACTTAAATCTGTTTGTCTGGCAATTACTCTAGTACTAGTGTGGGAAATTTTCAGCGATAGATCCTAATACTAAAAACTCACTATCTTCATTGCCAGTTACCGGTTTACTTTTATTAGGTTTTGGATAGGCAGTGTTACCTGTGGCTCGAAATATTTGTAAAAAGCCTTTCAAAAGCTCTCGTATCAGGAAGGTTGCGATCAGGGTACTTTTGGGAATAGACCCTGGAAGCCAAAAGACAATTTTCATGGCATTCTCCTATGGTCAACACCATATCCACTCTTTCTTGCACTGAATATTTCATTGTAATGAAAAAATCATCAATAGTTATAAACACTGTCGTATTTTGAAATACGTCAATATGACAGAGATGTTTATAAATCAAAGAATTCTAACTGATCGACATGAGTTAATGGCGTAATTTCTAAAAATGTAACAAATACACTAATTTCTCGAGAAGTATTGAAGTAAGGTATAGGGAACCCTAATACATTTCGGACTATTGTCAAAAGACAATTCCATTCCGATAAAAATTTCTTGGGCGTTGTATTTAAAATAACAAAGCTATTTAACTTTGAAGTTTGTTAACTTTACGCGTTATTCTTTGCATTTTATAAATTATGATTTGAAACAATAAACATCAGAATACGTACTTCCAAATATCATTATTACGTATTATATATATCTATATATATATATATATATATATATATATATATATATATATATATATATATATATATATATATATATATATATATCCCACGTTCTATGGCTATCATTGTGATTATAAGAGATACAGAGTCGGTTACACTAGCAAAGTTGGGCAGAATCACATGATAATTCAAATACCGATAAAAAAATTCAACATTGTTTCCAACTTTCTAAGATATCTGAAAGTAACTAAAAATCGTCCAAATATTCAATCTGCTATATCTTTTCTAATAATCAAAATACGAAAAAGTTATAAGAGAGACTTTTGATAGCTGTTTTTACTCAAAATGGGAAAATGCGACTAAAAAATTTTTTTAATGATTGATTTTCGAGCTATAACCCAAACATAAATTTTTTTAAATGGCAACTATAGGTGGCTATGGACTCATTCGATGGCTTATTTTCATCTGATTTCAAAAATGTATAACTTTGTATGTTTAATATTGTTAGTTAACTCACGATTTAAAAAAAAAATGGTAACTAATATTTATTAAACAAATTAAAGTGTGCCGCGAACATTTAAATAACAAAATAAGCTCATATTCTACTACTAAATTTGTGGAAACAACAAGAAATAATGTACTACATTATAAAAATAAAAAAGTTCTAAATAAATTTAACTTAACAACGAATAGTAACAGCAAAAAATATAAACAGATAACACAATCATAGAAGTGCTTCCAAATACCCTCCATTATTTTGAACACACATTTGACATCGTTTTAAAATTTCGTTTTGAACTTTTAATAAACTTTGGGTTCTAATTTGTTGTATAGCCACACGAATTTTGTTTTTTAAATCGTCTAAATTACCAGGTTTTACTCGGACACTTTGTCTTTAATTACACCCCACAAGAAAAAGTCTACGGGGCGTTAAGTCTGGAGATCGCGGCGGCCAAGCTATTGGACCTCGATTTCCTATCCAATTATTAAAACGTTCCTGTAAATAGTTACACACATGTAATCCATTGTGTGCTGGTGCCCCGCCGTGTTGAAAATAATTCAAATTTTGAATTATGTTCAACGGAAGGTCGTCCAAAATTTGTTTCGTAGAAAAGTTAGATATCTTTCGGAATTTAAATTGTATTCATAAGAAAACGGCCCAAGGATTCTGGTACCAATCATACCGCACCAAACGTTCACTGAAAAAGGATATTGATCTCTCCTCTCAACGGTAATATGAGGATTTTCTTGGGACCATTGAATATGATTTTTTTCTATTGAAGATGCCGTTGATTGTACATTTTGCTGCATCGGTAGAAAGAATGGTTTTCGAGAATTGGTTGTTTGCTCGATTTTCATTAATCAACCATCTAGCAAAACGTAATCTTTTCTGATAATCTTCTACGTACAATGTATTTCCTGTATGAAGATAATATGGCTTAAAATTATTTTGTTTTAAAATAACATGGGCTTCATCTTTGAAAGTGTTGCACTCCTTCGCAATTTCACGAAGGGATGTAGTAGGTTACACGTTCTTCTATTTCTGTGTTAACATTAATTTTAAAATTTTGAGGCTTAGTAAAAGCCCCATATTTTTTTAAATTCGATTCGAGTTTAGCAAATAATCTCACATCGGTTGTCTCCTTTCCATACAAGTTTGACGATATAATCCCGAAGCAGCATTAGCATCTCTGTCAAACAGGTAATAGCAAAAAAGCATATCATTTCTTTCTTCAGAACAATAAGCGATTAATAAATTAATATTCACTATTTAAGTACAACTGGTTATAACAAATAATTCAATATCTACTATTTGACAGTCAATCAACGCAGAGTTTTGTTTTTAATTGTCACAGCACAACACGGCAAACATTGAATTTGTTTAGTAAATACTATAATTACGATTTGTTGAATATTGTAATAATAACAATACTAAACATAGAAAGCTATTCAATATTGAAATCAGAAAAAAATAAGCCATCGAATAAGTCCACAACCACCTATAGTTACTAATTAAAAAAATGCATGTTTGGATTGTAGCTCGAAAAATAATTAATAACAAAATTTTTTATTCACATTTTCCAATTTTACGTATAAACAGCTATCAAAAGTCTCTCTCATAACTTATTCAATTTTGAATATTAAAAATATAGACGATTGAAGATCTGGACGATTTTAGTTATTTCCAGATATCTTAGAAAGTTCGCAACAATGTTGAATTTTTTATGGGTATTTGAATTATCATGTAATTCTCAACTTTGCAATTTAACCGACTCTGTATCTCTTATAATAACAATGATAGCCACAGAACGTGGGTAGATCCTAGACACCTGTATATGTATATATATGTATGTATATATATATATATATGCGTGTTGTGCGTGTGCGTGTGCGTGTGCGTGTGCGTGTGCGTGTGCGTGTGCGTGTGCGTGTGCGTGTGCGTGTGCGTGTGCGTGTGCGTGTGCGCGTGTGCGTGTGTGTGTTGTGGGTGTGGGTGTGGGTGATGTGTGCTGTGGTGGGTGTGCGTGCGTGAGTGTGAGTGTGAGTGTGAGTGTGAGTGTGTGTGAGTGTGAGTATGAGTGTGAGTAGTGAGTGTGAGTGTGAGTGTGAGTGTGAGTGTGTGAGTGTGATGTGAGTGTGAGTGTGAGTGTGTGTGAGTGTGAGTGTGATGTGAGTGTGAGTGTGAGTGTGAGTGTGAGTGTGATGAGTGTGAGTGTGAGTGTGAGTGTGAGTGTGAGTGTGTGTGAGTGTGGTGTGATGTGGTGCATGCAGTGAGTGAGTGAGTGCAGTGGGAGTGTGTGTGGTTGAGTGTGAGTGTGAGTGTAGTGTGAGTGTGAGTTTGTGTGAGTGATGAGTGTGAGTGTGAGTGTTTGAGTGTGAGTGTGAGTGTGAGTGTGAGTGTGAGTGTGAGTGTGAGTGTGAGTGTGGTGTGAGTGTGAGTGTGAGTGTGTAGTGTGATGTGTGAGTGTGAGTGTGAGTTGTGAGTGTGATGTGAGTAGTGTGTGTAGTGTGAGTGTGTGTGTGAGTGTAGGGTGGTTGTGTGTGTGTGTGTGTGTGTGTGTGTGTGTGTGTTGGTGTGTATGTATGAGTTGTGTGTGTGTGTGTAGTGTGTGTTGTTATGTGTGTGTGTGTGTGAGTGTAATAGTTTTTAAGATACTCATTTGTCTCTGGTCGCTGACATAACGATTTTGATTTGTCCTTGTTGCGATTAAACCACCTTCGACATTGATCTGGATGGTTGGCGGTGTGATAGGTCGACAAAGTAGTAACAGGTTTATATATTGAAATATCGCAATGCTTCCATCATCCCGAATCTTTGTATGAATTCTACTGATTTTCCGGCGAAATAATACAATTAGGAGGAATTCTATTTTTCACGATACCTGTTGCGTGAAAATCTCGTTCAAGTGACACTGTCGTAACGATCAAAATACAGGTGATGGCCGGGAATAAGAGCTTCACATAAACTGAGGATTACGAAAAACCTTATTACCTACAAGATTTGGTTTCCCTGAGCAATACTGACGAATTCGACAATGGTCATTAAAAGGTAGTATCATTTCGCCAGCATTTGTTATCAGATCGTATTCGAGCATGACAGCACGTAATATACTTTTATACAAAGGCATTACCTTCCAGATTTTGTTTACTTTTTCTGGGTCACAGACTTCTGGACCATACACGACTTTTAGAGACTTTTAGATCTAATATTAAAAAACCGGGTGATGATTGAAACTCCGTATTTTCGCGATCAAAATATCGTAATTTTCAATAAATCTATAGGGTTCGTGACGAACAGAACACAAACGTTTACAACTATTCACTTGGCAATCTGAGCGCTGAGCCTTCCCTTTCCATGTATGCTCTATTTGTTGCTACAACCATAATATCCAGAATTTCGTCATTGACGTATTGCTTCAAAAAATCTTCAGGTGTACGTAACTGACAGTCCTCTTTATACCTTGGTTGATAAATGGGCTTCTCAATTGGTGTGAAATTTCCAGTCCATTCCTTATTATTTACTGGCTATGCTGTAATGCCAATACTACGAATTTGACTACGTTTGTTACAACATGACCACCCCGCTGTCCACGCAACCTATGATAAGTCCACCTGATCGTTTTTTAAGCAATTATGAGGATGAGAGTGATAACTCAGATTCTGAACTCTTTCGGTAGCTTCTGAGGTGCCCGAAGAACTTGTAGAGGCATCGCTATGGTCATTTTCTAAGTTTCGCTGTACAAATTGAGGATCATCTTCGTCCGAAAGGTTGATGTCCGATTTGTAAAGAGCTTCCTCAAGTTCCCGTTTGGATAGTGCTGCAACAAATCAATATTTTTTAAGGTTGCCTCTCTTGGAGCCTCATGTAATACCAGTACGACATAAACGAATAGAGGCTGAAACCCCCAGTACAATAAATTATTTTAAATTATATTCACATCGATTAGAAAAATACATATCTAGTAGCATACACTGATCATCAAGCCATGATAAAATTATAAAAACGAAAAGAAACAATATGGTATGTCCTAAATATTTTAAGATTACCTACGGCGTAAACGCGAGCGGTCGGTTTGCGGTTTACCATGTTGTCACCCAAAACGAGAAAGTAAAACAGTCTACTTTTCATATTTATTCATTGGTTCGCTTACCACGTATATATATATATATATATATATATATATATATATAATAATATATATATAACACTTTTCGGTAGGTTAAATTATAAAATGTTAAGTTATTTAAAAAACTAGATGTTTACGTATATTTATTTCACAGGACAGCTTACATTTTTTGAAAGTACAGATTGATAAACAGTGAAATTGACCTAAGATGTACTTACACTAAAACGGCCATTGGCCATAACTGAATAGATTATACACATTATTTATAAATTATAGTTCACATATTTTCAGAATTGTAGTCACTGACAAGTTAAAATTTTAAAAAAATTAAAATTTACTCAATTATATATTAAATATTAATCAGATTCCTGCAAATTCGCATTTGAGTTTTAGTCTACCTTTCAAAATTACGAAAAGTTAAATCAGTCTGACCGATTTTATAAACTTCATTGTTTGAAAGAGCTTATGTTATAAGATATTACAATTGATTAATAACATAAATGCTAGAGGGCGTTGTATAAATTTTTATTATGTGTTTCTGTATAATTTAAAGGAAGCATAAAATTTTAGGTCTTATAAAAGTAGACTAAACTAGTAATAAAACAGTGAAAACTACAGTCGATATCTTTTATCCTGAGCGACAGAATTACATTTAGGTAATCTAGCGACAACCATAACATTAGTATGATAACAGTTTAAATTACTGCACACCAATGTAGATCTTTTCATCCAGGCTAAATTTAATAATTTCCGTTAACGCGAACTAGCTACTAGACGTTAAGAACAATACCATTTACCTGTTTTTTACGATATCTCAGGATAGGAAAAGATATCGACTTGCAGTTTCACTGTTTTATTACTAATTTAGTCTTTTTTAAAGACCTACTTAAATTTTATGCTTCCATTTAAAATTTTAACAGAAAACACAATATTAAAAAATATTAAAGCGCCTCTAGCATTTATGTTATTAATCAGATTGCTTCAATAAATTTTATTGTTTAACAAAAGCTCTTTCAAACAACATCAAGTTTATGTTAAATCGGTCAATCAGAAAATTGTTGCGTTTTTCGTAACAAGGTTATCACTTATTTGAAGAGATAGACTAAACTTGTCAAATAAAAAATATTTGTCGATAATCAGATTATAATATTTAATATGCCCCTTAATTGAGTAAATTTGAAAATTTTGCTTTTAAAATTTTAACTGTCAATACTACGTAGACACAATTTGAAAATATATTATTTTCGAGGTCACTTGTTATAAAAATTTGTTCGAACCTGTGCTATAATCCATTTATATATTCTTAGTTATTTATGTATAATTTTCAATGGCAGCTTTTTTTTATAGCTCGAGTAGATATCGAGACAATTATGTCTAAAGTAAAAAAAGTGAATATTGAGACCAACTTGCGGTTAAGCGGTCAGTGGCCTTAAACAAGTGGTCATGGTAAATCATGATTAAAACTTTCAAATAAAAAATGTTTGTAGATTTGAGATCGCTGTAATGTCTCTTACACTTTTAATACCACTAACTCAAAATACTATATAATTACACAATTTCTTTTATATAATTATTTATTTCTCTACGCATTTTAATACAACATGTACAGAAAATATATCACTAAAATATGAAAAAGGAGGTATGGTAACAAATCATTAAGGTAAAATAGCACACTTGATGTATATTATAACTCTATAATTAAAGTATCTGTACAAGTTGAGTCTATGAGATCAATCTGTTGGTTCATTAAAGGCACCATTTGTTCAAGTTTATAAATTTCGAAGGTTTCAAAAATACCTAATTTACCTTTTTCATTACAAAAAAGTAAAAACTTTATGTTGTTTTGTGAAGTCATAAGGTGATTATTTATTATTAATTTGATTTGTCTGTGTGTTTATGTTTATATCAACTAATGTATTTTTTGTATCTAATATCAATGTTCCTTAACATTTTTCCAATATAAACAGAATTACAGATTTTGCTGTGTATCAAAATGTCGTTAGGTGGCTCTTTCGAATTAAATAAACATATAATAGCATTGGTATGAGTTTTGAAAGCTACTTTGTACTTCTTGTTCTTTGTAACATGTGAGCTTTTTCAGGTATTTTTCCAAAACATGAAATTGATATGTGTTTATTTTCTTTCTGTGTTAATCGGGTAAATCTTTTTGATAAATAATTTGTACTCTTGTTTTTTAACTAAAGTGTCGAATGTATATGAAAAAAAACCATTTGCTTGTGAAATTTATCTTATAATTGATATTTCTTTATTGAAATTTGTTTGGTTTAATGGTACTGACATTGCTTTATGAACTAATGGTTTATACGCAGCTAATTTATGTGTTCTATGATGTCAGGAATCGTTTAGAATTGTAAAGTCTATATGTGGAGGGTAACTGAATATGGAGAACTCAAACTTGTTCTGGGTATTAATATTTATGTTTAAACCTAAAAAATTAATGACTTTATTTTGTTTTTTCTCTAGTGTATATTTTATGTTAGGATGTAGATTGTTAATATTAATTAAAAACTCATCAATCAGATCTGATGAACTATGAAAAATGCTAAAATATCATCAACATAACGAAAACCAAAACACAATCTTATCAGAACCATTTAATTCAAACATTTGGTTTTCTAACTTATCCATAAAAATATTTACTAAAACGGGCCAAATTGCTCTATAGGTAAACCATTTTTTGTATAGAAAACTGAATGTGAAATATGTGGGCACCTGGTCATACAAGTATTGCAAGCAACCAGGTTGCGGACCAGTTTACTAGAGCAGCAAGAGGGGCGACCTTCATAGGGCCAGAACCAGCCTGTGGCATTTCCTATACCACAGCTACAGCGGAGATAGAGAAAGCAATCACTCCAGATCACTGACGGTACTGAAAGGAAACCGCAGGAGTGATCCATTAAAATTTTCCTGGAGAAACCGAGCAGTAAACTTACCGCGTCTATCCTAAATCTAAGTAGAGCGACTATAAAGCTTGCGACGGTCATTGTCATCGGACACTATCGCATTAACAAGCATAGCACGTAATGGGATTGACAGACAGCCCGGCATGTAGAAGTTGTGGTGAAGCTGACGAAACACCTCAACACATTGTCTGTTATAGTAAAGCTTTCAAAATGGCACGAAAACTTCGTCTTGGAAAGGAAAAGATTACACAAAAGAAATAAACAAAAAACACACCTCGATGATCCTGGCTTTCATGAAAGAAACAGACCTTTTGAGGGATAGATTAATCCTAGGGGGCAGAATAAACCTATGGTCGCGGTGAAGGGACTTCAAAAGTACCACCCAGTGTAATAATAATAATAATGTAAAATAATTTTGATTAACACATACATCAAATAGGTGAATTAACTCTGTTCTTGTAACTAATTCAACTTTATTGTTAATTAAAAAAAATTATTTAATAGATACATATGTTATTGAGGGGGTATTTTAGGAAACATGCCAGTATCATCAAAATTTACAAGCATATTATGTCGTGGTAATTTCTAGTAGAAATTAGCTTTCAAAAGTAATACCAATGCTCTTATATATATAAGAGCATATATATATATATATATATATATATATATATATATATATAATAAATTGACGTTCTTTTAAAATTAAATTGATATATCGTTTGCTTTATATTGTATTTCGGATTAGAATTTGTTGTGTTTAGTTTAAAGTGAATTTCTTTGTTAGAATTAATTTAAAATTAGGATTGAAATTATATAAGTGTTCGTAAGGTTTAAAATCAAAAACGCCGTTTGTTATTGTGAGATAAAATTCCAAGTTGGTTTTCATATTAAGTTTTTGGTGCCAATATTCTATTGCAGTACAGTTAACTGATTTATTTTCGATTAAAAATAATCATTATAGGAGAAGGCAATATTTAGTTGAGTTGCAATAAGTACTACGGAAAAATAATTTAACGATAACGTTTTGTCTCGATTGCTGTTAAAGCTGACGTTGCTTTTGCACTCTGAGGTACCCTTTAGGATTACAGTTCGTAGCATGACGTAATTTCTCTTGATTATTTACCGGAAGGGGCATATCGTTTCTACCGCGTTTTATAATTTGAATATATGAGTAGCATGATTGGTTGTCGTTTTTAAAATCAAGTATGAGTAGGTAAGATTGGAGACTTTTGGGACACACCACAAAACCAAGGTCACAAACCCCGCTTTCCTGTTCCACAATTACAAGGCCATCACTGTGTACTTAAAACCGCTTGCTTGTCCCACAATTACAAGGCCATCCGTGCGGCCTAACGCGCGTTCATGTTCCACAATTACAATAACATCCGTGTGACCTGGTTGCCACTCTTACCCACTTTTTGCCCACCCACAAAAGAAAGAAAACGATATGTTAATATATTTAATTCATGTAGAAACTTGTAGAAATGTATTACTCAGATATATGATTTTCTTTAGGAATAAAACATTTTGATTTAGTACAAGTGCAGAAGGTCCTCTCCACTTCCGTTTCAGTACATCTGCGCGGACGTGGTGCGAGGAGCTGAGCATAAGTGCAATGTGGTGCCCATCGTAGATGTTCCTGTAACGGATTGACATCTAGCTGTCATAGGTTTATTCTAACCCCACACATAAAACATTCAACCGTATCGTCTGAAGATGTGGAAAGGAATCCTGCTGCAGCAAGCGATGAGGGTGAGTGAACTCCAGACCATGTTCGATACGTTAGTAATCGTTTATCGAAACAGTTGTAATACTGAGGATAATAAAAGTTTGGGTCACACATGTTAACATCAGCGAAAACAGTAAGATACTGACAGGAAATAATGTATTCTATACAAAATATACAATATATACAACATATATATACAATATGTACAATATATACAATATGTACAATATACACAATAGATAAAATAGATACAGTAAAAAAAGACTACTCGGGTACGTAGCACACCTCATCACACAGTATACATGAGTCATCATCGTACACATCGTATAACTGTGTGAGAGGCGACACGACGAGCACCAATAATATTCGTGCGACAGGTGGTATCGCGCAGTCCAGCGCTCCATATGCATATGATGGTCCTACGCGGTAATCTCCTGGTTTCAATCGGGCGAAACAGCAATGACACAAATTCATGTAGTCCACCAGATGGTATCGAACATATATTGATACAATGTGGGCATATGCTGTTACACGGCTTGCCGAAAAGTGCTCGCGTATTACCTTGCTCAATTCGGTATACCACGCTGAATTCCACTGAACCAGTTCATAATTATTTCGTAGCACTTTGGTTATGGAAGCCGGTAGTGTTCCTTCCTTTTCAAAATTTACCCAGTTCGGAATTAATTGACATGTTCGTCGCGTACTAATTTGAAATAGGGTTTGTGGTTGGTACACTGTAGGAGTCTTCCAATCGTCTTGCACTGGAGTAACTGACATAGTGAAGATCGGTAACTATGGTATATGTAAAAAAACCCCTCCCTTTAAGTATACGAATAATACTGAGTGGGGGTATGTAACCTTGTGTAGTGAATTTGTTCTGGCAAAGTGGAACAACCTTGGAAATAAGTATGCCTAGGAATCCTTGAAGTAGTGGTGAATACAAGGTTGGGGAAAAAAAACAAAATGAGTAACAGCCTTAAACGAAAAGAAAACCTTGAAAAGGTGTAACCGACAAGACCGCTAAAGCAAGGTGTGGTATAATCGTGAAGGTCACGTAAGTAGCCTTGAGGAGGGTACATAGTGGGGAGAGTATCATATATAAAAGAGAGGGAATGTATGTAAAGCCAGTATCGTATATAATGGATAACATATTACGTCAAGCCATAGAAAAGGCAAAGATTATCGGTGCTATAAGTTCAAGTAAATATTGTGATATTTTGCTTAATAATGTGCATTATTTCTTAAATAAAAGTAAAACAAAGTTTGTTAGTGTCGGTCTGTCACCCAAATTTGATTTGAGCCAGTCCTAAAACTCGGTGGATCGAAGAGTGGTGGAGTGGTGTTTGACAAGCAGGAATGGCGTATACTTATGGATAATCAAGGGGTAATTACTAATTATTTCTACAGTCCTGAAGGAACATGGTTACCTACCAAACTGGGATCGAAGACTGTCTCGTACGAAAATATTAACAAGAAAAAAATTATACGCCTCTGTGATAGTGAAGAAGTTGATGTCTGTTTAGGATGGGAGTCTATGGAACAGTTATGGAAGCTTTTGAAGATAATATATTACCGATTGAGTTGGCAGATACTGTGAACTTTCAAGAGTTTTATAAAACCTAATAAAGTCGGCAGCGGCAATTCCTGAATGTAACATTCACCAAGTTATAGGTCCATTGCATGATGTATTTGAGTTCAACATAGCCTGCCTTCTGGAAATGGAAGAATTTGCCAAGGAGAAACTATATATGGATATGGATCTTGCCAAACCTATAACTGAAAGGGAGGGGTAACGCCTTGTAGTCAATATGGATAGTATTAGATGTTAGTCAATATGTGGATGTGTTATAGGAGTCGTGGCCTAAAGCTGTAGATTGTTTAGTGCAGTCCAAAGACTAATATGCCAGTTACAATCATTAGAATTGATGCTGATCATGAAAAAGTGTATGGAATGGGTAGATTTAGTGATGACTATTTAAATAATCTAGTTAATAAGTATGGGGAGGAATACGCCTTTGTGAAAAATACTTAACATCGCATGTAGATGATAAGAGTGTATTTGTTGTATAAAGCGATTAATAGAAGACCTTAAAGAAATATTTGGAGCAATTTATACACGAAATAGAAAGATATTTACCAATTTTGAGCCACAGATGACGACTCACCCAGTGAAGAAGGTGGCATTAATGAGTCCAAAACGTAGTTCACTACATAGAGTAGGGAGTTGGCGCACAGGCATGCGCGAAAAGGAGAATGGGAACAAATAGCTAGAGATTCTGCACGATTTAAAAAAGAATAGATGACTGGTAATATAATTTCACCAATTCTCGAAAAACAGCATCAGTGTGTGTTTGTCAGACGCTTTAGTAGTTGTATATATATGATAGGATAAAAAAAAAGTAAAAAAAGATCTGTTTATTGCATAAATATTACAGTATATAAATTAAGGTTAATTAGCGTATTACACAATGTCTTTGGTAGAAATAATTGTGAGAAGTATCAAAACCCAACCACTTAACGAGGCTTTATTCCCTTGACGTCGGATGACACGTTCAACTAGATGAATGTCTGGATGTTTAACACTTTGTAGTTTGGGCTCATAGAACCGACCTTGAATCTCTTCATCTCGATTATCACGTTGTGTAGGTGAGTTTGAACGTTTAACTGTTGATATTCGAAAGACTTCGTAACTCCAATTAGGTGTACCCTTAGAGAATATGTTTTGGCTAATGCGTACATGTTCCCCACTTTAAATTTAGGTGTTTTACGGTCCAGAATTTTTGACATTTTAAATGTTTTGAAATAGATGCATTTTTTCCGATACATCTACCGGTTTGTATCCAGTTGTTCTATGCTTTCTTGAATTATACTCGGCGACAATGTGCGGTAGTATTGATAGCCCATGGATTTATGCTTTTAAATTAAAGGGGATTTACACGTTCGACTATACTACTTTTCAAGGTGGAATAACTACTGTAATGATTGATATTAAATTTTTCATTACTTTTTGAATTCAGCATTATAGAACTGTTCCCATATCAGTTTGTATATGTGGGTGTCCTTTTCAAACCAAAAAAGTTTATCCATTACATCCGCGACCAGTTTACCATTCTTGCGTTTGATGGGAAAAGCCCAGACATATTTAGAGAATGCTTTATTATTACTAAATGTATCGAAATCCTTTATTCATCCGAGCATATGGTATCATTTCCACTAAATCAGCTTGAAATAGATCATTTAAACCTTTAGTACAACACAACGCCGCGGAAAATTTCTTCTTGCAGGTTTGTCTTCCCACAACATCGCTTTACTCATTTTTGTGCTTTGGATTTTACTACGAACTCTACGTTGAATATCGTTGCAAAAACTTTACAAACGTCGGCATTTACAGAATTACATCGTTCTTTAAGAGGGACCAATTACATCCTTTGCCAGCTCAAATTTTGTACCATCTATGTTAAGCTCAAGATTTGATGACTCCATGCAATGTACATAGTACATTACAGGGATAGGTATATTGATCACCTACGCCAGATACACTAATTGTCTTTGCGGCGATTCCAGAAAATGAAATGAAAGTTTCATAAGACAGATCGCTATGATGAACAATATGTTTCCCAAATTTATCACTGTCATTTATGATGAAGATGACCGCCAAATTTATCTATTGGCATCACTGGTGGACATATAGTACTATTGTAGTGATTCGTAAACAATGAAAGGAAATGACTATAGTGGTAGGTTTAAAAGTTCTGTTACTTTATTACTTTTTGCGTTTTAAATTTTATATATATATATATATATATATATATATATATATATATATATATATATATATATATTATTTCGTTGTGATTGCTAGTATTTCCTGCCGACATTGATCCAATTCCCTTAACCAATCGACTAACTTATTCGGATTATTCCACAAAACTCAATAGGTTTATTATTGTATCGCAATAGCTGCAGTCCACCCCTTTTTGGATATAGAAGTTGTTCGAATCTGGTGGCTGGAGGTGCAATAGACGATGTGGGAACGTTTTCTGAAGTAATGGTTTAATGATTTGGTACCTTACTTTAGTTCCTCATTTGATCATCAGGGTTATAATTATGGGCAGCGTACGACGCAAAATGTCATTGTAGGTGTAGATCCCTTTTTTATCCGTAGGAACTTTTTAAAAAGTAGTTCATATAATCCCGGGTTCCCTCATAATCTAGGGATGATCCATCGGGAAGAGCGATTCGCAAATTTTCTCCAACAAAATCGTTCAGCATCGCCTAAAAAAATTTTTTCTTCAGGAATAAATGCCACCGTACGTTTCATATTCATCTTCGGTATTCTAAAGATACCTTGACGGTATTTCGCTAATCCTTGGTATTGATTAAGATACCTTCAAAGGCGGGTTGGATCCAGCAGCTTAGTTCCGATTTCAATTGTTGTAAAGTAGGAATTTCCAGTCGTCATGTGTACATCAGCAATTACAGATTCTTGTAGATGGGTGGTGTCAGGAACAATAGTACGCGGCCCACGTTTCTAAAGGATTTCTGTATAATGTAAAAATACTTCATTTTCATGTGCAATGGATTTTTTCCGACTTCTGGGTAAGGTTCAGCTTTGATGGAGAACCATCATTTTTAGTAATTAATTGTTTTAATGGTTTGAATAGGTTTAAAGTGCCTCCATTGCACGTTCTGTGCAGTATCTTCTTTCAAACAGCATATTTCTGTTGCACAATCTTTGAGCACGCAAAATTTTGTACTAAGGCTCCTCCATTACGACTGTACGTTGACAGTCCAAGATTATTTATACTGCAATGAAACAGTCAAATCTCTTACGGTAACGACCGTTATTAACATCGCTTTATCAATCACAAGAAACTGAATTTATCACGCCAGCAACAGCAAACAAGTCTTTAAATCTTAAATGACATCAACATTAACGTGAAACCCACATGCTTGAGATTAGTGTGATCTTTTGAAAAGAAAAGTAAATTGCATTATCACGTTAAGCTGTTTTGGAATTGAAGAATACGTTTGACACAGATAGAAACAATCATTATTTCGATGTCTGCCAAAACAAAATGATCTCTAATTTCATTTTGTTTATGACATGCTACATCAAAAAATTATTGAATTTTTAGGGATCACTAGGAGGTATAACATCACTATTATCACTGTATTCGAAATACCTAATTTTTTATGGGGCCAGTAACTCCGCAGGTACTGGTTTTAGGTTGGTATAAGGATTTGCAAATATATAGACATTTTCAAAACGTAAGCTATTTGGATGTTCTAATAAGCTAATCATAACATTGGTTTTTCCACAGCCGGATGGTGACGATTATACCTCGTTTACATCCCCTTTAGTAAACCCGGGTTTGAGTACTGCCCTTGTTGAGTAATGTCATAATTTTGATAGGTAATTTGTATCTTGCGGAATGAAACGGATTACCCATTATGTACTAAACCACGACTTGTATGACTTTTTTTTTTTTTATATATATAAACGCAGAAAGTAGTTTAGTGGTGAAGTGTCAGTGTTGGAAGTATACATCCCAGCGTCAGAGGAAAAAAAAAGGTTCAGGATTAATACTTTTAAATAAATTACCCTGGAGTTGCGGATATCGATATTTGGGCCAGGCACCCGTTTAAAAAACGATTAGCTCGTGGCGACAAAGGTATTAACGCATTGGACGAAGTGTAAAGAACACGATATTGCATACCCCAGTCAAACGATCTAGGACAACGACACATAGCAGGACTTTACAACAAAAGCTTGGAATAGATTTGTTCTAACGCTACCTTTGGAGAAAGGGCAGCTGCATTAACCATAGCTGGTAAATGAAAGGAAAACGGACAATGGAATGGTGGCAAATCACGGAAAACAAAAGAAATTAAAAATAAATCCACGAAGGAAGCATTTCGCAGAGCAATTTTTTAACAAAGCAGTCCTTCTAGCCCGACGTCGGTTTGGTAAACTTGATCATCTTTAAAATCGACAATACAAATTTGAGCGCTCTAAAACACAAAAAATTGTCACCAAAAGAATATTGCCAATACCAAAACGTATTCATACCTCTTATTTTTTGCAGCATTAGGACTTTTCTCTAGATGGCGGTGCTGCCAGTCGCAAATCGCAAAAGCTGCGACAAAAACGTTAGACGAAACCAAACGACACAACAAAATGGAAGCAGCTCAAGGAAAGGTTTATACTAAAATAAAAGTTGGTATATATTTACAACCGTATTCAAAAACTCCCACTGTAGCTACCATCACGCCAATAATGTTGAGCTATCAAAATTTGGAATTAAGATTCCCATTAGGGAATAACACCAACCATCCAATGAATTGGTATTGTGAATCTGGATGATCCAAAAGGGACATTATGGAAAGTCTGGCTTTCAACACCGCAAGGTTCGTTAATAACGGTATCGCATTTTTATTCAGTGAAATTAGATATGAAATGAATGGAATAGTGGTAGATTCCGTAACGAAAGTAGGATTAATGTCGACAATGAAAGGATTGGTATCATTGACGTCCAATGATATCGCCCGTCATGAAAATGCAGGTTGGTTTCCTACTGCAAACAGTACACTAACAAATGCTCAAGGATACTTTAACGTTTGTTTACCGTTGAGAATGCTACTTGGCTTTGCCGAAGATTACAATAAAGCGATTTTGAACATTAGACAAGAACTGGTATTAATTCGTAGTAACATTGATACCGACGCAGTAATTTCAACTGTAGAAGAAGCATTAAAAGTTAACATAGATAAGATATATTGGAAAGTTCCACACATCATTCCAGCATTAGCAGAGGAGTTGGCGTTAACGAAATACATTGATAAAAATGTAAATACGCCAGTAGCATTTAGAAGTTGGGAAACCCACATATATCCCGCCGTTCCAGCAACAGATAAGCATACATGGGCAATCAAAACATCTACTAGTATAGAAACACTTAGATACATTATTATTTGATTTCAAACTGGGCGAGAGAATAATGTTATGCAAGATACGAGCAGATTCGATAAATGTGCACTAAATAATATTCGCGTGTTCCTGAACACGGATCGTTATCCGTATGACAATCTCAACGTTAATTATGATAACAATTGCTTTGCTACGTTGATGAAATGTTTGCTAAATTCCAAATGTCGTATTACCAAAGAGAGGCAACCATTACTCACCCCACGCAATTTACCACAGCTGCACCGTTGATTGTCGTAGATTGCTCAAATCAAAAAGAAGCATTACACTCTAAAGCAGTAGTTCTTCGTGTGGACTTTGAAATAGCGGCAAACATAGCTGCCAATACGACAGCATACTGTGTTATACTCCACGATCGTTTAGTTACATACAACGCGTTAACCAAAGCAGTACGACAGTTGCAATACAATGTCCGTCATAGTCGATGTGCAAGGGTTTAAAATTTCATAAGCTTTTATACCAAAAGAACTCGCCATTTATAATGGGAAACAAATTGCCCATTTTATTTTTAAATCACCGTATCCCTGGCATACGTTGGATGCACAGAGTCGTCGTCAAGCTACTTGGTTAATGCATAACCAGCACTGTATTAAATGGGAAGAAGGGTATACACCACCACGCCACTTTCGAAGAATGCTCGAGAGATTGATTCAGCCAACAGATTCTGTCTATGTCAAGGGCAGAGAGAAAGCAGATTACATCAGAAAATTTGTGACCCAGTCTGTTATTGAACTTGAGGAAAGTCCACATCTTCCTGCTATGCAACCCGTTTGTTACTTTCACTGTGAATCATTATGTCTCTGTGCTTTGAGTACTGCATATCATTTATATAATACATATATAATGCAATAAGTCTTGTACACATTTTTTAATAAAAAAAAATAGTAAATAGTCATTCTCGTTTTTTTATTTTTATTTTATTTTTTTTATTTATATCACACAGTATTTGTATAGCATATATTCTCTTACTAACGAATTAGTACATAATATTAATATATGTTAAACAACTAAAGGAATAATACAACTTATTATTAATATTACTTTCATTATGGAGAGAATATAGGAAAGAAACTAGCAAGTGTCAGTACCCAAACTATTCTTCTTCCGGTTAATATAAATTCATTTGCTTAGCAACCTGCAATAGTTCGCTCAACGGATCAGCATTCTCCAATTCCGGTATTCGCCAATGCCCCCACGCCAATGTGGAACACGTATTACGTAGTCGATATCGTTTGTCATCCTGGGACCTAAAGGCAATTTTGTTTAACATTTCGGATATATATATCATGTAAGGTTGATCGAAACACAAGCATTTTACACATTACTGTTTTATCAGACCCTCCGCAACCGCTTTGTAGTCTACTTCCGTCAACACTTTCTGAATAACAACTTTCTTAACACCTTTCGCTTTCTTAACAACTTCATTATCAGCAAGCTTCAGACAGTATGATCCAGCACCATAAAAATAATGAATCGCTTTCCCTGCGTACTCATCTTTCATTCGTCCAACGACGGAAGCAGTCATAGGAATACCGTGCAACTCATTATGATAGTTGGAAGTATCATATTCGTCTAAATTATTTCGCATGTGTGCATACATATCATCAGTTCCTATCTGAACAATCAAAGAATCCGTGTCAGTATAGAGCAACGTGACATTCTTGCCATAATGAGCTCGTAAGATATCATAAAAAAACCGATACATTATAATTTTGGAAAGATCTAAAATACTGAATCCGACATAGACGGGTTTGTCGTACGTAACTACCTGTTTCGACAATTCCGCCGCAAACAATTTATCAGTGAATTGAATAAAATTTTTAAATTGCGGTTTTGCAACGTACCGTGCTAGACCTACCCGACGACCGTTATTTTCCCAATGTGTTAACAGTTTAATAACTCTTCGTTTATCGACATTTTCCATTGTTTTACCAAACACGCCATTATTCATAATTTTATAGAGATCCTTTTCGAACTTGTTCTGTGCTGTGCTGCGAAAACCGGTATTAAGGTCTACGTATGGTATTAGTCACGGACTCTGACGAAAGCGTAAAACCCTATGAATACGAGTAACAATTAAGCCATGCTCTATACATTGTTTTAAATAGCGGTAATGTATAACGTAGTTGGTCTTATCACACAGGTTAGGGATTAACTTCTCCTCCTGGGAATGTGGTGGGCAGATCATTTCAGGACAAAACAATCGTTGTGTTCGTCATGTAGATGGTGGGGATAATGTATATCAACCTCCAGTACAAATCCAACATCGGCGTCATCATCAATCTTTACTACGTCAAAGTGTTCTATTTCCTCTTGAGGTAACCACATAAACCCAGCGTGGGGCAGGTATTGCTTCATACTCCAGCCGTATAAATTCGTGGCATCTAAATATTGTAAAAACACTTTCGGTTGTTTAGGATCATAGTTTGTAACAAACTCGTTATTAGCGATGCTTCTTCGCTTGATACAAGTACTTACTCAACCCCGAATACCTTGTTTAAAAAAGTGATACATATCCATATCCGTCAGTAATTCTAGCTCTACTTTCGTACATTTCAACATGGCATCCCACGGCAATCCAGGCAAAGTGACATACTGTGCAGGTTCTAACCCATACACACCCATACATAATCTCCTAAAGTTTTCAAACACGTCAGCCAATAACAACACATCTGATTTTAAATAAATATCAGCATAATCACCTAGTGTATTACACTTAAAGTGATCCCATACCAGTAGAACGCGACAGTATTCGTCATCGGAAATATTTGCATCGCGCATTTTATCGTAGAATTTGTCATATGATGGCACCGTGACATCGTTCAATTTACTAAAGCTGTCTACGTACGCATAAGGGAAACTACCTTTCTTTCTCACTAAGTTGAAGTCGCTATCATTACTAAATATTTCCGTACCTCCATACATTGATCATCTGATAAATTCTGAGATAGAGTATCTAAGGATGCAGCCATGAATCTACAACTATCGACGAAACGTAAATTAATGTATTTCTTTTCCTGATACCATGACTGTTTACATATTCATCAACAAAATGTGCTTACCAAACGTTATATATTTTTCATGTTAACCGGAAGTACGGTAATTTCTTCCGTTTCACTCGCTAACTGTTTAATGAACAGGTGAACATCATAACCACTGAGATTATGTAGAAAACGGGGAGAAATGTAGGTACCTGATAGTTTAAGTTACACGTTGAATGTGCTGCACCACGATACTTACCAGTAACGTGACAGTGATCTCGTATTTTCGGATTTGTCGGATCGCCCGTAAAGTGCTTGCCGCATATGTAACAATATACACTGCGTTCATATGTAACCTGCTGTTCATCCGTTAATGGTGTCATTGGAACAATAGCTTTGAAATGTTCATTATATATCCGTTTTACATCACTTTCCGGTCGTCTTATAAATATCTCCCCTGCATTACTCCCCCTATACAGCTCTAACTTAGACCACGCATCGTTTACACTACACTAAATATAATAACTAAACGAGAATGGTTCGTGTTTACACGTTTTTATCGTGAACGGTTTTTGGGGATCTGGTTCAGCCGTATCTACCGGTACTAAGAGCGCTTCAAAATCTGCATATATTACGAATGGTAGAACCATTTGTTTCCGATAGTTCCGAAACGCGACTATATTTTCCGCGTAGAATTCCCCGGTTATGTCTTTTTTTTGTTTCAAGTCAGGTAATTTTGTGTATACGAACTTACAGTCATGTGACACGTGTCGGGTTAATTGCTCCTCGGATCTAAAGTAATACAAGCATGCATCACAAAAATACATTGCTCCGTTCCGCCGAGTTATTTTTTAAGTAAACGAGAAAATTTTTATCCATACATAATGCTGATTATCTGTTTGGTTACTGTAATAATAATAAATTAACATGGACTGCCTGTTTGGCTTTGGTATAATACAGAGGCCCCACTACCTCTTGACACCTACCATCACGATACGTATCGTCTAAATAAACATTGGGAAATGTTGTTATTGCTCTCAAACGTTGAAATATTCGTCAGCTTAACAGGAACTGTACACCATTCCAGTTGAATAACGTCTGGAAATCAGGGTAAGAAGATGTGCGTTGTGGTACTCCCGTTGGTGTACTAGTGCCGATACAACAGCCCATGCAAAGCAGCAATTATCATTATTTTTACATTGACTATGGCGTGTTTATGTGCGATTTCGGGGGACAGCCATATAGGATGAACCAGTGGTGGGAGAAAATTTAAGCATGTTCACCTCTAAATATGAATTGCACCAGGGCCACCCTAAAACAGTTGTTACTAATCGATTACACCAACTCACACTTACCAGAATCTTTATGTTGAAATTCGATTGCTTGCATCCAATATTTACTTATTCTTTGGAAATACTCTTCCAACACCGTCCCAAACTTAAATATCATATTTTGTTTGAAAGGATTTAGTTCTGTGCTTTCCTACTGTTCAAAAAGTATAAACCAAACAGTTCAACATTACATTTTAAGGAGAGTGTTTCTGCAACTGATTTGTACTACTTTCAATACGTTTCCTTTAACGTCTGCCATAAAGGTGAACACAAGTATGCATATTGCATGGAGACAGTCGGTACGACACAATGCGTTGTTTAAACGCATTTCGGATCACTTCGACCCCAGTATCGACTAGACAACATTTGATTTATGCCTATTGCTTCTGAGGTGTCCTTGGAATGCAACCTAGGTACATCCATTGAACAATCTGTGCAGTGCACACTCCACCACTTTTTCGGTTGTACCGGTTCATCGCATTGGTCAGACTTTCGCTTCAGTTGCTCAACCCTGATGGTCCGGGTTTTGCATTATCCTTCGGTATTTACCCCAGATGGTCCTGGTTGCACAAAGGAATCAGTAACATGTCCATGTACTGTTTTTATCGTCGGAAGTGATTCCTTGCACCACATTGCTCTCTGTGGTTTGGTTTTGCAAGAAACCTCCTGCATGCCAGATGGTGGGGTAGATACTGACATCCAGCATGTTGTTTTGATGTCTCAGTAAGGAATCCTTTCGAGAAATTTCTTGAGACATTCACATTGGAACATTTTTGCTGCAACAAAGAAAGAATAATAACTATATGCTGGTTTTGCGTTACGTGTTTTGTTATGATTCCTTGTTTAAGATACTACTTTACTTTTACTTTCTTTGACAACTGTTAAAGAAAGAATCATATCCACGATATGAACGGGAACGCAACGACATATCTCCAGAGGTGGGATAGGATACTTCTCAGGTTGCGGGTAGAGTAGTATATGATTAGGATAGGAAGGGTAGGGGAGAGATGAATGAAACTAACACTTACCATTCTTTAAAGACATGATGTAACACCGCTTTATAAGACTTGAAACTTTACTTGGTGGCCATAAAGACGGACTGACATTAGTGGAACCGCTTCGTCTTAAATACAAAATTTGAAGTGTTGGGGGGGGAAGTGGAATGAGGGCAGAAGTGGTGAAGGACCCCAGATAACCTTGAAAAGGGTCTGAAAATAATTTTTTTTTAACACCAAGTTTGCGAACGGAAAAAACACAAATGAGTCATACATCTACTTCAAAAAACAAAATATAAAAAGGACAAATATCTTCCCAATCCTCAGCATCTTTTCATCTGGCATGCCTCAGGAAGCCTTTTTTAAATACTTAATTCCGATTTATTTATCTATTGAATATGAGATGTCAGCACCATTACCGATTTACCTCAATTAAAAATATCAATGTTTACATTACAAAAATTCTTGTTTACTTCTATATATAAGTTCCAACATAATCCTTCTTACATCACTGAAAACCTTTTTTTTTTCCTTCCACCTAAGGTTGCTTTGAGACAGAAATGCTAACAAAATTACTTGTCATTATAAATCATTCATTGTTCAAAACAATTCATTCATCATTAAAACTTTATTTGGGACAGATTGTTACTTTTTAAAAAAATTTTTAAAAAATGAATTATTACACCATTGAAGAAAAAAAATTTATTGTGCCATTACTTTACTTATAAATTGATTTTTTTTATCAAAACCGGTAAATTTATGCAGAAACAATTTTTCTTCTTGTTTATAACAGACTTATTTTTTGTGCTTTATTGTGTTTAGCCTGACACTTAAACTTATTAACGTTACCGAAAATAAGTTGTTCCTAATTTTTCTCGAAAAATGGATGAACCAAATGTAAATGCAATTGTAACATAAGAAGCAGTTTTTCCTTAAAAAGTTTTACATTTGACAACTGTAAAATAATTAAGCAATATTTAAATAGTTTATTTTAACATGTATTCCCTATGTCAGAAATTCAAGAGAATAGAGTGTAAAGTTTAAGCATTTTTTTTCTATACCTTTTGTTATGTAAGCATTTTAAATAAAAATCGGTAAGTTTTTTAATGTTTTCAACTTTTTTTATATCTGAATAACAATTTTTTATAAAAATGTGAACATTTTTAAAGAAAATTTACTTTACATATCTTATGTTTATCAAGATCTGTAATATAACGTAAATCTACAAAAGTATAGTGAAAAAAAACAATGATTAAACAATAGTATTAATCTTTTGTTTTTATTTTTCTTTATACCAACATTTTGTCTTATAACTTTACATATCAACTAAATTAGTGAAGAAATAAAATGATATTTTATTTTATACCTTAAATCTATAACGTCAATGTCTTTCCTTGTGTCTTGGTTTATTTGTGCTTGGGCGCGTGCTTTTTTGTATTCAGGTTGTACATATTATTTGACAAAATATTTAAAACGCTGCTTGCTTTCCCAGTCCTTTTACGTTTAATTAACTTTTGCAAATAAAAACTAACCTAATTTTTCTGCTAAATCACGTATTGAATATTCTGTTTATGTATTGCGTACTGTCCAAACAGAATGCAGATAAAAATTGAAGGTTGTGTGTGCGTGCGTGTGCGGTGCGTGCGCGTGTGCGTGTCGTGCGTGTGGTGTGCGTGCGTGTGGGTTTGCGTGTGCGTGCGTGGGTTGCGTGGGGTGTGGTGCGTTGGTGTTGTGCGGTGCGTTGCCCGGGTTTTGGGGCGGTTGCGTGTGCGTGCGTGTGCGGTGCGTGTGCGTGTGGTGCGTGTGGTGTGCGTGTGCGTGCGTGGTGTGCGTGTGCGGTGCGGTGCGTGTGCGTGTTGTGTGTGTGTGTGTGTGTGTGTGTGTGTGTTGTGTGTGTGTGTGGTTTGGTTCTGTTTTTGTTCTGGGCCTTTTTGTTTTCTGCGTCGTTTTTTTTTTGTGTGTTTTGGGTTTTTTGTTTTTGTTGTTAAATATATACAATAGGTTTTTGTGTATTATTTTAAAATATTAATGGGATTGTAATGGTCTGTTTAATACCATTACAAATCGTTTTTGTGAAACCTCTAAAAATTTCGTTAAGGTTGGTACAGTTGAAAAAACTTCTAAAAAGGTAAGGTATTATTTTTAATATTTTTTTACCTGATATTTAAAAAATGTCGATAAAGATTTTTAAAATTGTTATTACTCTTATATGAAGACGTCATAAGATCAGCTCTAAAATAGCTGTTATGTATTCCTGGATTTAGACTTGCAGTTATTGTTAATTCACGTATAATAATAATAAAACCATTAAAACCTTTTGCCTTTTATTTTTGTTATATCTGTTTGATATTCTTAAAAACAAAATTTAATTTAACTCTATGTTTTATATATATATATATATATATATATATATATATATATATATATATATATATAAAGTAATTATTTTTCCAGTCTTTCTTTTTAAGGGTTTTACAACTGTTAATGAACACATTACAATGAAAAATGTGTTATGTAACTGAACATGCAAACAAATCAGATATAATTTCAATGTATAGGTGGTGACTGTTTAGAGGATGTGCCTATACATAAAGCATTTTACATTAAGGTAAAATTATTTATTATTACGTCATATTTAATTAGACTTTAATGTATTCAGTTTGAACTGTAATCTGATTTCTGCAAACTTAAGACATAATTTCGGTTGATTGATTGAGATTGATCTTGATCGAGCGGATTTGTTTGAGATTGATTAATTAATTGATTTTTGTGTGTTGTGTGTGAGAAAGAGAGAAAAGGAAACTAGATAGAGCAAAGAGAGGTGTGCATTATCAGCTTCTGTTTAAAAATGTTCATTAGTCTATACGCCACTGATAGCGTTAAAATCAATTTTACTCAAAGGGCCCGCAAACTCTGATACAAGTCTTTCTTACAGAATCCTTATTAGAATACAATTTTGTATGATGGGAAGGCCTACAGCTGTAAAATTAAGTTATCATACAATTGCATCAAGAGGACCATGATAAGAGCTAAGCTCTACACTTGTCTTATAATGTTAGGCCCCAACCGTCTCCGGTTCGAAGGCCTGATGTTGCGAAGCCCTACATTGTCTTACCAGAACCTCCTTATTAGAAATGCAACGTTTTCTCGTATAGGTAAAAGATCATCCAAAGCATTTGACCATTTTAGACAATAGGATCGATAATTTTTAATAATATCTTATTAATTTAAACCAACATTGTAGGTGTGCATTTACCTAACCTCTAGGGACTGTTTAATATAGCCAAAAATTAATTAGATAACCATCAAAATAACCTAAGACCAAAAGTCCAAGTCCAATTAAGTCCAGCCCCAGCACCAAGACCAGCCCCACGTGAGCATGTGCAAAAGGCTCTAATTAGGGTTGACCCTCGAAAAGAAACGATAGCTTAAGATTTTATTGAAGTTTAGGTGTACCTGGCGTTAATATTTTTGGAGTAGACTTTGTAGAAGTAGTAGTTTTTTGAGTGAACGTTTTGGTTTCCTGTTAGACCAATATAACATCTGTTCGTGACGTTTTCCCGCTATAAATGTTTTTAACAGGTGGCGTCTTTCTGACTTTATCTACCGATCTTGACGATTTTCGGAGTTGCTACGAGTGCCTTTTACGATCTTTAAGTCAGAACCCCACCCACACCACATGCCGTGGCACAAATTGCCTTTACGGGCTGGATGCTCTAGTGAGTATTTAACCTGTAATAGTTGAGTATTTATAAATTGAACTGCACATTCTGTTTATGTTGGACACACATTTCGGAACTTCAATATTAGACACATTAGATGTTCCAAAGATAAACACACAGACAACTCAAATTGTGGCAAACTTTCAAAACTAAATAGTCACCTTATGATTTCAAAAAACAACATTAAATTTTTACATTTTTGTAATAAAGAAGACAAATTAAATGCTTTGGAAGCATTCTAAATTTATAAACAAAAACAGAAGGTACTTTTAATTAATGAATAGGTTGATATTTAACAAATATTTTAAGTATTGAATTATAATTTATATCACCGTAATGATATGATACCATAACTACTTTTTGTTATTTTAGTTGTGTATGCAGAGAAATAAATAATTATATATGAGAAATTGTGGAATTATATAGTATTTTAAACATTAATGCTATTAAATATGGAATTTCACGAAGTAAGGTTTAGGAATATAAATTATTACTGGTTTACAAACTTAAATCTTAAACCTTTGAATTTGGATGAGAAAACCTGAGATTATGCATCGACTAAAAAAATTGCCCTAGAACGCGAATTTTGGTTTGAATTGAATATAAATCACAGGGGTCTCAGCTACTATTTTTAACCCCCGACGAAAAAAGAGTGGTGGTATAAGTTTAACGTGTGTATCTGTGTATCTGCCTGTGGCATCGTAGCTCCCAATCAGAGGGAACGATTTTGATTTAGTTTTTTTTTGTTTGAAAAGTGATTTTGAAATTTTGGCAAAATAATGTTTCAGTATCACTGATAACATCAATTATCAACAATTTTTATTCATACATTTTAAGAAATCTAGTCGCTTAGTGTCAATTTTTTGTTGTTTAACTGACACATTTATTTTGAAAAAATGCCCCCAGTAAGACAACGACGAAACTTTGCCCAAGGTTCAGATTATGACAGGGGTAGAATTATCGGCAAGAGAAATCCGCAGAAGACTTCATCGAGACCACACCACGGTGGCCCGCATTTGGTCTTCTTGGCCTGAAGAAGGTATGCAACGACCTCGTCTCAGTGAAAGACCATCACGCAGCACCAATGATCGTCAAGAACGACTTCTTAGGCGGATAGCCATAAGAGATCGGTTTCAGTCAACAAGGTCTGTTGAGGTGAACTGACAGGAGCTATTGGTCGTCACCTATCAATGTCAACAATCTGCAGGAGAATTAAGTCTTTTGGCTTACAGTCGTATCGTCCGTACCGACGACCCCAGTTAACTCAAGAGCGTAAGACTGCTACATTGGCATGGTGTCAAGAGCGGTGGGACTGGGGCCTTCAATGGAATAACATCGTCTGCAGCGACGGATCGCGTTTTTGTTTGTGGCGAAACGATGGTCGTCAGAAGGCGCGGCGGTTTCGATGAGAACGTCGAAATTTAGAGTTTGTTGAAAGACGACCCACAGGCTTAACACCTGGAGTCATGGTTTGGGGCCCCATACGTGTTGATAGAAGATCTACTCTCGTGTTCATTCTAGACACATTAAGTGCTCAGCGTTACATTGATAATATTTTGGAGGCAGTGGTAGTACCGTTAATGCAGACGTTGCCAAATGGTATCTTGCAACAAGATAATGCTAAACCACATACCGCACATGTTACAAGCAGGTTTCTGGACCAAGTGCAGCTACCAGTATTGCCGTGGCCTGCGCGATCGCCAGATCTTTCGCCTATTGACCATGCATGGGACATGATGGGTCGAAGACTAAGGCAACTACCAAGGCCCCCAAACAACTTGGATGAATTACGACATCATCTCCAGGTAGCCTGGAATGAAATGCCTCAGGAGGATATAGACCATCTCATAGAAAGCATACCTCGGAGAGTGAACGCCTGCATTGCTGTGCGTGGCTATGCTACACACTATTAATATTTTCTTGTTAATTGTTAATATTTTGCCTTCAAAATTTCATCATCTTATACATGTTAATAAAGCATTACATTACCATTCTTTGAAGATCATAGCATTATTACTTCTAAGTGGTGTATTTCATTTGAAACGTAGTGTATAATAGGAAACATGAATTTACTGGATGAATCTGTTTCTGTGGGTTTGATAATATCTCTTTAATAATTCTGGAATATTTTTAAGACTTCGTTTTAATAAAGAAAATTAGTTCAAGGATAAACATTAACGGTCCATAACTCAATTCAATAAAATTACAAAATATACTAAATAGATAACGAAATCATAGCAGTTTAAATTTGTTACACTCCTTCATTTTATAGGTTTATTACGACTAAAATAATGAGAATTGGTTAATTTCTGCATTAAAACCGACAAGGATTAATTTTATCTTAAACATACCAATTGTTTCAATTTGCAGAGGTCAATAGTTAAGAGCATTACGTCAACATGAACAATTATTTAAAATGGAATTATTAACGATTCGCAAGCGATCTGCGTCACACATTTTATTTAAGATTATAATAATAATTGTTGTAGGTGGTAGTAAATTTATGCAGTGTGAAACGATACTGAAAAGTTGTGTGAATGGGATAAGAACAGTATGTACCTACCTATTTTAATGCGATTAAATGTAATCTATAATAGAATATTAAAAATACAAATTTCCGATAAGGACATTATAGCACATAAAAAACGTACTAAAAGTTTTATATTCATTGTTATCCTACCTTGCGATACATCAACATATGGAATTTTATGTTTATACAAAATTAATGCTTTTTTTATTAATATGTATTTTTAAAAATACCTTTTACATTGAAAAAGATAAGTTCTAAATTTAGATATATATTAGACATGTACGTATGAACTATTTTCAGTGCGTTAGAAATCAATAACATTGTTAGTTATAGTAACTAAACAGAATGGAAATTCTATGCAGTATAACCTAATTCAGAATCATTTGCTTAGTTTTTACTTGTGTACGTAATAAGGATTTATTTATTTAGGACTTATAACGATCCCAGCATTGCAAAAGCTTTCTCAAATAAGGCTAATTTCTAACACTAACTTGTACTTGGAGAATATATTAGTTATTTGTAGTCACGTATTATGTGCTCTGAGGATAAATTGAGCTTTCCGGTGGAAACTAATTTTAAAACAAATCATTGCTTGCAAATGTAAAAAATTTTCTACTTGAAAGGTCAGAAAATATTATGTACACAACCTACGACGAATTCATTACTGAGCTTTACTTACCGTTAATATTGCTTTTAGGTAAATTCAATTTTTTCCCGAGTAGTGCTATTAATGGTGATACATGATTTACTTTTTACTTTGTACTAAAGGAACTTTTATCAAAGTATATTTATTTCTTTGAAACAACTTCTAAGCAAAAACAAAATTGTCAAACTTTTATTAGATATGACAGAATGGAGAACTGGACAGGAATTAAATTTCCTTTTCTTTCAGTTTCCAATTTACGGCTCTTAAGGGATGCACTTTATGGTTGTTCAATGTATGAAACGAAAGTGTAAAAAATCTAATTTATTTTTAATAACTAAATTATACACTGTTGCGAAAATATTTAGCAAACTAAATCTTATAGCTTTGTACTAGGTATCTGGTGTGGAACAACACGCTACCTTGCAACTTACAAAATGGGAATTAAAAGAAATCAAATAATTTTAATAACAATTTTTTAGGACAACCATGCAACCTCTTTTATCATAAGCTAATTACGAAAATAGGCAATTTTGTAAAAACACAAACAATATTCTACGTTAAACAGACGTTTAAAACTTCATGTCAGATGAAGGTTAATAGACATCTAGATGCTAACTTAAAAAAATATGAAAGTCCCCGCTTCTATAAAAATATTGACAGTACAGTTTACGTATTTTCAATCACGATTAATTAATTTTTACAGTTATTTCGCTTTAAATTAAGAAACTTTATAAAGAAATATGTCTACATATTTCTTTATAAAATTAATGATTATTCAGATATTGAAAAAAATTGAACTGATACTTAAATTCTACCATAGGAACTTTTTGCCGCCAAATTACGCGTCGTACCAAAAAATTGCGTAGAACACAATTAATCTATGTAATAAAGGTCTACATAAGTATATATTGGTATTTTTATAAGTTACAAATATGCAGCTGTTTCAGAAATATTTGATAAACATCAAAAAGAGCTTCTAATAAACCCTCCCTATCCGCCGCTGAATTTCTTTCAAATCTAATCAGATCAAGGAGAAATAAAACAAGATTAAATACAAAATTTTAAGTACGTACGACTTTTCATTCTGGAGTTACCGTATATTTTAAAATATATCGACACACACACAAGCACGCACATTTTCACCCACGCATGCACACACGCACGCACAGCACGCAAACACACGGGCACTAAACCAACCTACCCACCCACGCATGCACGGACGCGCCCACACACACACTCACACTCCCATCCACCACCACACCACACACACACACACACACACACACACACACACACACACACACACACACACACACACCACAGACACAACACACACAGCACGCACACACACACAGCACGCACACGCACGACACGCACGCACGCACGCACACCACGCACACCACCCACCCACCCACCCACGGACGGACGGACGGACGGACGGACGGACATACACGCATCATGGCCGATCTTAACGAAACTGGGCCAAACGTCGTGAAATGAACTAAGAGACAGGCAAATGCATATTTGTATATTTTTTGTTATTGGGCATACGAACCTTTTTCTTAAGAATATATACGTTTTTTAACATTTAGGTCCCAAAATTACAAATCTTATTTTGCATATACTGCATATATAAGGCGTTTTACGTTATTAGAGCATATACAAGGTGGTAAGAGCATGAAAGTGCATGTTAGCGTCTTTTTTCCGTTCTTTCTTATGTTAGAAAATAAATTTACCAATATTTGTACCGAGATTTTTAAAACTTTAAGCTTGTAATTTCGTCAACTCTCTGGAAGTTATTTTAACAGACACAAAGATTTGTTTACTCAAATCTTATACCTGCTTTTATACTTTAAGCCGCTTTAAGACTTCTTAGAAACTTAGGTATTTGGGAACTACGTTAATTAGTACTTTAGTAATATGCACAATAATTACATTGCAGTTATTGACGAAGGTACGTCGGTATTTTGATATTGAAAATCTTGGAATTTCCGTTTTTTTTTGTTTAAGACTGGTGGGGTTGTAGTTGTTTGCAAAAATTTCATTCACTTGTAGCCGTTTGAAGTCAACATGCCAAAAGTGGGCAGCTGTAGGAACGGTTTAATTAGAAGGTGGTTGAAATCGTATTCGTATTTTAAATACGATGGAAGTGTAGTGTTTTGTATTATTTGCCAGAAGGAAGTATGTATGACATGCACGCCTTGTTCTAGTGATATTGTACTCCTATTAAAATAAACCTAAATCTTGGTAAATGGTTTTAAGCTGTTTTTGTGGTGTCTTTATGGTAATTCTCATTTATTATTCTAGATAGACAAAATTTTGTAAAGGTTTTATTTAATTGAAAAATGAGTTGCAGATACATTAATTAAACACGTGTTTGTTAAAATATGTTCTTGGCTGCCCTGCAATAATTTAATTAATTAATTAAGTACTCTTACCAATAGTCGTCTTTTGATAATTTTTTGGTTTTGTACATATAATTTTGGATTTACAATTGTGAAATAAAATTTACATATTTATTTTGTTGTATCAATTAATAAAATAACTGAAGATTTTCGATAATGCTTTAAATAAACAACAAAACATTAATTTAATGTTTACAGCAGTGTTTAGTCTAAAGATAAATTTATCTTTATAGATAGTTTTGAAATATTAACAAAGAAATAATAAATTGAAATTATTAATGTGTCTTTTCTAACATTCAACTTCAAGTTCAGTAGGCAAACACATCTTTTTTTGACTTTGTATACAACTACTAAATAACTAATATTAGAAATATTTTAAAATTAATATTTTTGTAGGTAAAAGTCAACAAAAAGTTTCAATTAGATAAACATGTCAATACGGGTCCACATCAGAAAACAAAAAATGAAAATCGACCAGCACCAAATGTCACTAACTTTAACAAAGATCTGTGTAAAATGATGGTTTCGTGCAATATTCCATTCCACAATTTGGAAAATATGAATTCACACGTTTTTTAGAAAAATATACTAAAGAAAAGGTACTTTCTCGACGTACAGCTACCAGGTCATGTCTTCCACAACTATACGAAGACACTATTAAAAACATAAGGGATGTTATTTCAGATAATGATATCTGGGTTAGTGTCGACGAAACGACCGTTGCTAAAGAAGATATATAGCAAACTTTGTTGTTGGTATTCTAAATGGTATCTCTTCTTTTAGTTATTCAGTTGCCGTCGAGCAAAACAAATCATGTAACAATTTCACGTTTTATAAATGACACCCAGCATTTTTATATTTTCCTAATAAAATATCAAAAGATCGCATTTTGTATATGGTGACCGGTGGTGCAGCGTATATGGTAAATGCAGGTCAAAATCTAAAGATATTTTTTCCAAATTTAATTCACAATACTTGTTTGGCACATGCGCTTAATCGAGTTGCTGAAGCAGTTCGGGTGGAGTTTCCTTTAGTAAATAAATTAATAAACAATGGAAAAAAAGTATTTCTTAAAGCACCGCTTCTCGTCCAAATTTACAAAAGAGTTTGCGTTGCCACCCCAACCAGTTCTTGCTAGATGGGGAACTTGGATAAAAGCGGCTCTGTCTTATTGTGAACGTTTTGATGCTTTTAAAAATATAATTGATTCTTTCCAAACAAAGTGTAGAAGACTGTCAAAGTATTTTGCAAGCTCTAGAGTTGCAGTCTCAGCTCTGTTTCATAAAAGCTTACTTTCAAGATATCCCTGCGATTATTACCAAGCTTGAATCTCAAAATTTGCTTCTTACCGAATCTTCAAAATTAATAGAAGATTTCAAATTTAGTTTAAGTAAAGACCAAAGCAAAGATTGTAGAAAAATATACGACAGATTAGGCAATTTAATAAAGAAACATGCAGGTTTTTCAACTATAAAATCTGTTAGAGACATTTTAAATGGCCAATTCCCAAATGATAATGGCGAAACAAATTTTTCTGTTCAAAATGATCACTTATTTAAATATTGTCCTATTACATCTTGTGATGTAGAAAGAAGCTTTTCACATTACAAACACATATTAGAAGATAAGCGCCATAATTTACTTATGGAAACAATAATTGAGAAAAATATGATTGTTTATTGCAACAATCTCTAAATTTGATTATTTTTCTTCTTGTGCTGTATTATGTTACGGGTTTTATGTATGTAATGTATAACCAATAAAATTTAATAAATAATTATTGTTAATTTCGCTATATAGTTTTTAGGAATACATAAATAGTTGTAACAATTAGTAATAATTGTAATACACAAGAATTGAAAAAATTGAATTTTCTCAAAATCCTGATAAAAGTAAAATTTTTTAGCGCATATATTAGTGCATATATGGTATTATTACTGCATATTGAGTGCATATTTCTTCACTTTTTTATTGTATATGTAAGTGCATATATGCACTACCTTTGCAGCACAGCATATCTGCCCGTCTCTACTAATAAGTCAATTTAGCGATAGTGAAAGAAAGTCGACTGTATAACCCTCTATACCTACATAAAAATTATGTATACGTAGGTTGGAAGGTAAAAATTCGCAACCTGCTTATTGATTGAAACACGAATAACCTGCACAAATTGTAAGAAAATTGAAAACAACTGTAACTTTAATTTTTTTTTATTATTAAAGATCCTTGGAAACAGGGAGTTAACATGGGAAGCTGGTTCTTATTTTTTTCCTGTTTTCCACCATATTTTGTAGCGATGGACTCATTGAGTTTGTAGAACTAAAAAATGCAACTCCGTGGTAATTTTTTCAAATACCAGTAGTCTTTAGGTTTCCTCAAAAATGACTTTGAAGATCAATACCTTCAAAGTTGCGCGCATTTTTCGATCATTTTCGTAAGCGTTCGGCGGCGCTTGTCAGCGATAAATGGCCATTAGTGAGAGAAGAAGACAGCTGTGCGTTGATAAACAAGTTCTGGATGGTTGTGGGTTGTTCTTATAAAGGTAAATTTTATGTTTGAGTATTGAAATAAAGAATATTAGGTAAAAGTAGTGTAAAGGGGCCAACGACCCTTTCGTGCGTCACAAGTGTTGATGAACGGAGGCAGTTAGCTGTCAATGGCTGTCATATATCCAGTTTCTATTTATAATGGGAATCAACATGAATATTTGAGCTTTGTGATGGCTTTTCGTGCCATTCGAATTTCGACGACTCCAAAATAGATTGTGGTGTGAGATGTGTTACATCATGTGAGGTTATGCATCATGTGTGTCATCGGTTTTAATTTAGAGCCGATTTTGATTCACATTACAATTAAAACTGAAAGCAAGACAGACTATAGGTAATATTCGTATTTTTTTTTTCGTTCTTTTACACTTTGCAGCATTGAATGGTTTACCTAACAGAAGACGAAAATTTGGAGATCTCGTTTCATTGTTACTAGCTGTTCAGTGTTTTAAAAAAGTTTGCACTGACAGAGAATATTGCGTTATGCAGTAAGGCCTATTTTCCATAGATAACTTTCAACCGAATCTGAACATTAATCAATAACGATTTTCACAATTACCTACTGCCAGAACTTACTCTTGCAAATCATATACCCACCTGTGTCATACCTGTTTTGATATCAATATGACATCGTTTATTATGAATTTTAGTAAACAAAGAATTAAAACATCTTGCTACGGGTGGAAGTGGTAGTTGAAACAAATGTAACAAATAAAGAAGGGAATAACGACAGTGCAGTTTCAGTGGTCGGGGGTGGGGATTAACAGGGGGTTTTGCATGTGGGGTGTGAAGAATAACATAATGAAAGTCATAAATAAAAGAGCGACAGTTTGTTTAAAATCAAGAAAAGGGATTAATTAGCACACAAATAAACGCTAGTACTCCACAACAATGCTCAAAATAAACAAAAGACTTGCATACCTAACTTCATCCAGGTAAATCATCAAATGCTACTGGACCTGTGCCTTGTGTAAAAGCTTCAAAATATTTGTACGTAATCAAAACAAAATAGTTTGCCACCAGACGAATTGTGATGGTCACCAAACTTATTTACTTAAATTTTACTTTGCGTTAATTTTTATCAATGAAATTATATTTCTCTTCCGGGAGAATTTTGATCGATAGGTCATTCTTTAGGGAAATAATCGCTCTCCTCTTTAGGTTAGAGAGGTTCGGTTTAGTTCGCCTAGATGAATCTAAGGCTGATCTATCCTTCTGTATTTTTCGGCTTCCTCAGGATCTAATTTTACAGCTGTTTCTCCAACTGCGGTTATTAAATCTACTTTCGGGATATACCTCGGAGTTATCGCATAGTTAGAGCCTTTGATCAGAACCTTCATTTCGTTTTCGTTCAACTGACGTTTAGAGTTGTTTATGGCAGTGTTTCTGGGATTGATGGTGGTCGGTTCTTTCTTCTCCTTCATTAACTTTTCTACTTCTTTTCTGCACCTAACCTCTCTAACCTAGGCAGGAGAGCGGTAATTTCCCTAAAGAATGACCCATCGATCAAAATTCTCCCGGCTGACGAAGGAAACGCGACTGTGTTAATGGATATGAAGACTTACAGCACTAAGATCCAAGAACTACAAGATGAGAGCTAGTACAAACAAATACCAATACCAGACACCATAAATATAAAGACGGATATACTATACGCATCTCTATGGCCTACTTAAAATCCATAAGGAATTAATTCGTCTTAGATCAATTGTGAGATCGAGCTATTCACATTGTCACCGATTAGTACACTATCTGCTAGAAATCGTCAGACCCTTATCGTAAAAAAACGAGCTTATGGTCAACAATACGCAACACTTCGTGGAAACCATAAGAAACTTCCAACTAAACCACGAAGAAATACTGGTAAACTTCGACGTCCTGAGCCTATTCACAAATATGCACATCGATAAGGCTGGAAAAAGATGAAACGTTAGACGAACGCACGCAACTCTCGGAAAACACTATAATGCAAGTTTCTGACAATATACATTAGAACTACATATTTCCAAGTAAAAGACAAATTCTACCAACAAGAAGTTTGGGATAGCGACGGTTCCCCAATATCACCCATAGTGAGCAAAAATATATATATATATATATATATATATATATATATATATATATATATATATATACTGGGTGTCCGGAAAAGATGCGTAAAAAATTTAGTTGCTGATTCTACAAGAAAAATGAGTGTGAGTGTGACAAGTTCCTATAACAGTTTTTCGAAAACTCAAAAATACAGGGCGTCAAAGTTAGAATTAAAAAATAATTTTTTGTAATAACTTTTTTATTGGTAATCCGGTTGTCTTAAAATTTGGTACACTTCTTACTTGTGATCTTTTGTATTATCGTTCAAAAGTTGACATTTGTCCCTGATTGCTAAGGGGATGAACTCAACCTTCCCATCTACTTAATAACCTATAACTTTTTGGTTTTTCGGTTTTTGTTGTGTACAGTTTTAAAAAATAAAAGGGCGCTTAAAATTACGCAAAAAAGGTGTACTTGTTACATCTCTAAAATAAGCCGTTTTCGAGAAAATCTACTTCTAAAATTGTCTTGCACGCTGTGAACAATAACGCACTTTAAATTATTTTCAACGTTTTAACACACTTTTTTTTATGAAGACTCAAAATTTCACCTTCATCCTTTAATATTTAAAGCTGGATACTCACGTGGACAAATCTCGCGACTTTTGGTGTCACGTGATATGACTTGTGTTTTAAATAGACCGATCATGTGACAACTGTAAAAAGTCGCGAAATTTGCATATGCATATCACGTAATTCAACATTTGAATAATTAACATTATTATTCATCTTCTTCGGTTTTGAAACTTCACAACTCGTAAAATTACAATTGAGGTATGCACTAAGTATACCTTTTTTTTTCATGCACTAAAACTGATACAAAATCCAAAATAACGGATCTACAGGGTGAGTTCAAACATTTTATTACTGACAAAACATTTTAACACTCATTCTTACACTTTACAATGTGTCAAAATTGCTTTTACATGTGTCCTGGTTGCCATAGAAACCATATCACTTGTTTGCACAGCACGCCGTGTTAAAACGTTGAAAATAATTTAACGTGCGTTATTGTTCATAGCGTGCAAGACTATTTTCAAAGCAGGTTTTCTCGAAAACGGCTTATTTTAGAGAGATGTAACAAGTAAACCTTTTTTGCGTAATTTTAAGCGCCCTTTTATTTTTTAAAACTGTACACAACAAAAACTGTAAAACCAAAAAGTTATAGGTTATTAAGAAGATGGAAAGGTTGAGTTCATCCCCTTAGCAATAAGGGACAAATGTCAACTTTTGACCGATAATACAAAAGATCATAAGTAATGAGTGTACCAAATTTTAAAACAACCGGGTTACCAACAAGAAAGTTATTAAAAAAAATTATTTTTTAAATCTAACTTTGACGCCATATAGATCCGTTATTTTTGAGTTTTCGAAAAAGTGTTATAGGAACTCATCACACTCATTTTTCATGTAGAATCAGTAACTAAATTTTTTGCGCATATTTTCCGGACACCCTGTATATATAAATATATATATATATATATATATATATATATATATATATATATATATATATATATATATATATATATATATATATATATATATATATCATCATTCTATCATTTTGCGTCCGTCTATTTGGCATTTATCATCAAACTGGCTACACTTTGCAAAGTGGCGTCTGTATATGGACGCCAGATTACAATCCTTAATAATTTTCTTGGTATGAGTGTTAGAGAAGCACCGTTAACAAAAGACAATTCTGATAGAATCCTATAATACTCATTCTGAGTATGGGGCCCATTCCATACCCTACGTTGAGATTTTTCAAAACTTGTCGACGCCAAAATCGTGTAATTCGTAAAATTGTATACAAACTTAGTTCAGCACTTTGCCGTCACGGCGCTATTTCTAAATATACTTTTATTGTATTTATTCTGTACATTTACAATCTTTCAGACGTCTTTAAATGGCAACACTGTAAAACCAATTTCTAATATTCTTTCTTATTTAATTTGAAGTAATTTCATATTTACGGTCTACAGCCTTCTGGCGTCATTCTACCTAGATATACAATTGATGTTACTTAACATCATTATAAACTCACACATGCATTATTTTGTAAATCATTCTGAAGTCATATATTAACATATATACATACTAAAATACTTATCTTTTTGGGATTTTTTAATGGTGTACTTTAAATTATACAATCTAAACGTTTCGATACCACTTACAGTTATCTTCGTCAGTAGTAATGTTTGTTAAAAATTGTTAAAGATGTAGTAAACAATTTTGTCAAATTTTTAATTTTTCAAATTTTTTTAGGCGTTTAGAAACCAGTTCTATTATTAACATATAGTGATAATTTTTCTATTGCAATAAACTGACTGAATAGTTAAAAGCCGTTTTGTAAAATCGCAAACTTATTATTTGATTTCGGTAATTCAAGGTTGAGCCTTCTCAATCTAATTTGTTTAAAATTCGGGTTTCGCTTGAAAAACCTCAAAAGTCTTAAATAATACACCCTGTATATTTTTGTATATAAGTATTCTACCTATTGAAATAAGTTAGGACCAACCATCAAATGTCAACTCGATTATCACTCTATTTTTGAAATAATATACATACGTAACACAGTCATTTTTCTGAACATTATTTACATATTTCTCATATAATTAATACAAATAAAAGTGAAAATGGCTGTCATTCTATCGGTATTTGATAGTTTAGCTCTAGTCCACTTTACGCTTGAACATATATTAATCATTGAATAGAATAAAAAAAGATGTTAATTTTGGAGAATTACTATTTTTTAGATAACGTTTGCTCAAAGCAGTTTAGCCGAATTAAAAAAAAGATTTTAAACTTGGAATCAATTCTAAATTTATACTTGAGCCTTACGTATTTCAAACCATGCAATCCAATGATAAATTAAGTGCAATACATATATTGTTAATTTAAAAGTTTACACACGGGATACTAGTATGTAAAATTTAAAATGGTCAAATTTATTATACATTTTGTTACATTAATTTAAATTAGATTATGGTATTGTTGTGTTAAATTATGATTTATTCAATCATAGTTCAATTAATCAATTTTTATTCATTTTAATACTCTCGTACCACATTTTCGGTTTTCGTTTGGTATCATATTCCAAGGTTTCTAATAACGTCAAGTAATGGCTCTCTTAGAACAATTTTGTATATCATGACGCCAAAATGACTGCGTTTCCTTTAAAGTCTATTGCAACTCATTATTGAGTCTATAAAGGGAAGGGGGTCTAAGCAGATTACAGTAAAATAAATGTTCTCAAATTCAGTTTATATCGTGAGTTTATTTGAAGATGAACGATCGAAGTGCAAGAGTGAAGAGAATAATAATGTTAGCTACAGGTAAATCATTTCATTATATACTAAAACATACACGATACCGGACGTCAAATTGATTTCAATAGTAGGTACATACATAAAACTCAACTTTTAAAAATTACATCATTATGGCGTCCCTCTGGTTAAAATAATAAAAATATCCTTTCATACTTACAAGAGTAATGTAATAGCAATAATTTTTACCTTGTAACCTACGTATACCTACATATAAGTAGGTATAGAAAGTTGTGTAATTGGGACGTTCTGTCAAGCTTTGAATCTCATATTTTGTTGATACTTTGCCATTTAATTGTATTTTTAAGCGTGTAACAAAGGATTTTGCAAAATTTCAAATATTTTGCAAGATGTTAATTAATATTTTCTTCTTCAATTATTATTTAGCAATCTATTGATGCTAGAAGAAAATGTTTAATATGAAAGTTGTAGTAAAAATATTGAATTTTAATAATATAGTTTTTGAAGATAAATAATACAAGTTTTTAACTTATTTATTTGAACAATAATTCTTGCGTGCGCGTGCGTGCGCGTGCGTGCGAGTGCGTGCGAGTGCGTGCGAGTCGTGCGAGTGCGTGCGCGTGCGTGCGCGTGCGCGTGCGTGCGAGTGCGTGCGAGTGCGTGCGAGTGCGTGCGAGTGCGTGCGCGTGCGTGCGGGTGCGTGCGAGTGCGTGCGAGTGCGTGCGAATGCGTGCAAGTGCGTGCGAGTGCGTGCGCGTGCGTGCGCGTGTGTGCGCGTGAGTGCGTGCGTGTGCGTGCGCGTGCGTGCGAGTGCGTGCGAGTGCGTGCGAGCGCGTGCGAGTGCGTGCGAGTGCGTGCGGGTGCGTGCGAGTGCGTGCGAGTGCGTGCGAATGCGTAGTGCGTGCGAGTGCGTGCGCGTGCGTGCGCGTGTGTGCGAGTGCGTGCGTGTGCGTGCGCTGCGAGTGCGTGCGAGTGCGTGCGAGCGCGTGCGAGTGCGTGCGAGTGCGTAGTGCGTGCGGTGCGTGCGGTACGTGCGGTGTGCGTGCGGTGCGTGCGTGCGTGCGAGTGCGTGCGTGCGTGATCGCAGTGTGCGATGTTTGGTCGAGTGCGCGTGTGCGCGTGTCCGCGAGTGCGCGAGTGCGCGTGTGCGTGTGCGTGCGTGCGTGCGAACGTACTCGCGCGCGCGAATAAGTGTGGATGTATATTAGTATCCATGATAACTCCAGAACCATAATACGTACGTACTTGAAGTTTCGTATTTAAGCTTGATTTTCTTTCTCCTGGAGCTGACAAATCCAGGTGCATATTTTAAATATATAAAAATTCCGGCACGTAGATCTTAAAATCATAAACTAATTATGTTCTGTACAGCTGTACAGTATAATTGTGGATTATAAATCTTGTTTTGGGCGAGAAACTGACATTTATATTTCTTTATATTAAAAGGCAATTCTCTTTACTCCACTCAACCAAAGCAAATCAATGTGACCGCAGTTTTTTAAGCAAAAATTAATTTAAATATATGGTGAGGCGCAGCACATGATCTTTCGACACGCAAAGTAGAAATTAAAAGAAGTGAAATAATGAATTAGGAAGCATTATTATACAACATTCATTATAATACGTTCATAATGAGAAAACAGCAATAATCTATGTCACAAGCGTTTAAACCTGCATGTTAGTTAGAGGTTTATAGACATATAAATGCTAGCTTCAAAAAAAGGTTCTAAAGCCGCCCATTAAGGTATTTCAGAGTGATGAGCTATCGTCAAAAGTGATATAAGAAATCTGTAACTTACAAATTTATTACGTTTGGATGCACTTTAGAAAATTGTTCCAATTTGTCGCACGTGCCCATAATTTTACTACTATGTGTTAAAATACTTAGCTTTTTGGGTTTTGTTAGTGGTGTATATTTGTATCTATGTTATACAAATCTAAACGTTTACAGTTATCTTCGTTAAACCTGCTAAGTGAGGAACGTAATGAGATAGAAGAAGATATAGAAGAAATGCGAATTACATTGGAAGAATCGAAAGATGATAATGTGCCTTCGACAAGTGATTCTAAAACCAATGCTCAGGTTATAAAAGAAAATGGGAAAAGAAAAGTTGAACGGGTGAGATGGTCCGAACAACAAAAAAATGTAGCTACAGATTTCTTTAAACAAAATATTGAAATTAGAAAAGCACCTACTCAGAAAGAATGTGAACACTTAAAAACACAACATCAAGAACTTTTTGCAAATAAAAACTGGCAAAAAGTAAAGGTTTTTATACAAAATTTATACACAAAATACAAATAATGGCATTTTATATTAAACAGTAATGCAACAGAAATCGACAACATTTAAAAACAATAACTATGACTTAACCTTCACGATTATTAAAATTTTTTTGTTATCTAAGAATTTAGTTTAGTTTTATTTTATTTTGTTATCTGGTTGTGGACACCCTTTCCAGGTGCCCCATATTTTTGTATGCAATAAAACTGTCTTACTGTATAGGGTTGATTTCTTGAATATATTTATTAAAATGAATTTACTTAATAAATCTTAAATCTGTACTATCCTTGACCCGTGCACCGGATTATAAATTCAATAAGCCGTTGACAGCAGTCAGTTGCGCTGTGCTTTAGTTAACGATAGGCAGAGGGAGTAGCTGAAGTTAACCTGCGCGGCAACAGTTACAAAAAGAATAGCCAGATATCAAAATGGCAATATAAAGCTCAAACATCTACGAGGATGTTGATAGTAATATAAAGGATAATTATGATTATAGAAGATAGATCGAGGTTTTTACGGTTGCTTCTCGTATGACACATGAAGTTGAATATTTTTTATTACAACTGAAAATATCGTTATAAATAAACGTTATAATATAATAGTCAATATCCATTTTTTCTCCTAAGCTTACCTGTCACAATAATTACATGGATGCAGCCATGTAATTTTTGAAACTTTGGAGGCGTTTATCAGGACGTCCATGTCGCTGGCGTATTTGTACTTTTAGAACTAAAGTTGTTATACTCAGAGAGGTATAATGAAGTACGTCACCCATCCATGTCCATAAACAGCACTACTAGTTCCTAATAATAGGGCGACACACAATGCTTCCACTGAACCTGCATCATTCTTTTCCCTGTTGAAGATTTTTATTGACTTTCAAAAGGCGGGGTTTTATGCAAGGCTGCTCTACATCTAATTCACTATACTTAAAAAACGAATGTACGAAAAAAGGTCGCGGACAATTGGTCGCGCGAAAAAATGTCGCGCACAGTTGAACGCACATCAAAAGGTCCCCAGCGAAAAAAGGTCGCGGACAAATGATCGCGTGAGAAAATGTCGCGTAGAAAAATATAACTATTAAACATTCCTCCACATTTTATCCAGGCTTAGGACTGGCAGTTAATAACTGCCATGTTTAAAAGTTTTTTTTTTGATGTTTTTATATTTTGTGATTTTTTTATTTTTTTTTTTGTTGGTTCTTGCTTTTCTGCTTTTTATATTTGTAACTCGAAGTTGTGAGCAACCGCCCTTAAATACTCCTAATGTGGATGATTGGCATATTATTGACAAATAGTTTTCTGTCGCTGCGCCGTATCTTTACAAATTTTTTTGAGTGGCTGTTCGTTTCCAGCTATGTAGTGTTCAATTTTCAAACAATGTAAACTTTCCTCTTTCTTTAACGAATTGATAAATTTCTACAAATTTAGATGTGCTGCATTTAATATAGAGGAGACACTATTGTGCCATCCTTCTGCAGAATAATTTGTATATGGTATGACTTCCTCTATGAATTCAAAACAATTCCAAAGATTTCTTGAAAACTGCGGTTGTCGTCTCTGGTGTCGTCGATCCAAACGATCTATACACTCATCTTCTAATTTAGAGTGTACTGAGTGAAATCAACGCCGCGTCGCAGTGTTCTAGTCTGATATTTAGATAATTGTTAACAGAAATTAAAATTTTTTAGTGCCACCATTTGTCCGCGATCTTTTTTTTTCGTCGGCGCCCTTTTTTCGCTGGCGATATTTTGAGGCGCGCTCAAATGTGCGCGACAATTTTTCGCGTGACCAATTGTCGGCGATTTTTTTTAGCGACACCTTAACAAACATCCACGCCTAAAACAGGTTCGAACCAGTGATGAAGATATTATAAGTTTTAAATAACTAAAAAAGTGGAGAAAATAAATTCATCAAATTGTTTGTCTGATAATTAAAGTGGTTGAAATAGGCTGATTGTACCAAACTCAAAATTCTAGTACGCACCCATTATTCACTGCTTTCCTGTACTTTACCCTTACTTGATAAATGTATCTCTTCTACATTGGGAGCTATTTAAATAACATAAGTATTGTATTGATTTTATTTAAACATATAAATAGACCTTGACGCTCATATGCTGTAATAATAACAATAACTAAGTCGTCAAAATGATCGGCTAGTTCACTGGTGATAGAATATATATTTTTCGAATTAGATGAAATGCAGACCTAAAACTGATTGCACATAAACTATTAATTGCAATATGTAGACGCTAATATGTTTGCAACAAGAACATTGTGTATATTTTAAACTAAGACGCCAAAATGATCGTGTAGTTTAGTTGTGAAAACATTCATACAAGTTTTGGATAATATGAAAGCAGACGTCAAACTGGTTGCTCACAAACTATTAATATAAAATGTATTGACGCCTAAATGTTTGCAACAACAACATTATGTATATTCTAATCCGAGATGCCAAAATGATTGCTTTGTTACATTAAGAGGGCATGCAACGCAGCAAGACGCCGTAATGATTTTTAGTGCAGTACTTTAATATACGGATTCCAGAATGATTGTCAAACGTACAAAAATTATGTATATAGTAAAAAAAAAGCTAGAAACATATGGAATAGACCATAGAACTTAGAAAAAAATGCTGACCTATATACTTCAATAAAATATCAGAGAATACGTCTTGCTCTAGGTGACGCCAAATTAAGGAATTACGTACGGACGCAATAATGATTGCATGATGTATATATATATATATATATATATATATATATATATATATATATATATATATATATATATATATATATATATAGCAATATCCGAATCCACGGAAAACCACGTGGCTTAGATACGTGGAAGATACCTTCGTAGTTTGGCAACACGACAAACATAAGCTGAATAAATACCTAGATTATGTAAATAGCCGCGTACCCTCCATAAAATTCACGATGGAATTGGGGTCGGAACAAAATTACAGGAATGACCCCAACTTCACAAGTGTATACAGGGAACCTACCCACACGGGGAGGTACTTACACTACTACTCCAATCACCACAAAAACGTGAAGTTAGGTGTGGCAAAGTGCTTGTACGATAGAGCAAAAACGATATGCTCAAAGCAAGAGGACCTAAACAGCGAAAAAGAAAATATCGTTTGAACACTCAAAGAAAATGGCTACCCCGATCTAACACCTAACCTACAGGGAAAGGGTAGCCGAAAAAGAAGAACCTAAATATACAGCGATAATACTATATATACAAGGTACCTCAGACAAAATACGAAGGATAGGCAGCCAATACAAGATACGCTCTGCCTTAAAATCAACCAGAACGCTCAGGAGAATACCAACCAAAACCAAACCACACAATGAAGACCAAAATTCAAAGAAGTGTGTTTACAACCTACCATGCGAATGCAGCAGAGCATACATAGGAGAGTGCAGTACACCACTCAAGTTGAGACCTCAGGAACATAAGAACAGCATACACAAGGGTAAAACAGAAGGATCAAGAATCACCGAACGTGTCTGGAACAAAGAGCACCGCTTCCAATGGGATAACGTACAAATAGTGACAAGTGACGCCGGAAACTCATAGAAGCCACATACATCGCACTAGCAGAAAATTCAGTAAGCCAAGCTGGTTAAGAAATTAATCCCGCAACCACGAAAAGTTTATTATATATATATATATATATATATATATATATATATATATATATATATATATATATATATATATATATATATATATATATATACATAAGTTCTAAAAATATACATTGGTTTACTCTGGATCAGCGGTAAAGGTGTCAAATTTGTAAGTGAAAGGTACCAAAGTTCGAATCTGAGAGTAATCAAGTGCTTAGGAAAAAGTCATAACATATGAATTCGACTCAAGTACAAAAACAGACGAAAGGAGAGTCTGCTTCCGCAACGTCGCGCTATGAAAGCAAAAGCTGTGGAAATAGGCTGATCAACTCAACTAATGCGAAACAACAGGTACAAAACACTTATAATACAGAATAAGTAATCATAAATGCACAATGCAAAGAAACAACAATAATGAAACACAATACCGCTTTGAGAGGCATTTCTATAATTTTTAACGAAATGGTAAAGATACAGAAAAGTAATTACCTTAAATTTGCAAAGATTTTTTAGTCTAACTTTTCCTTCCCTGGCAAGAGACAATTCTCGTACGATTCACACTTCTTTAATTGAAGGGAAAAATATCAGTAGAATCTTCAATTAATTTTTCTTACTTGAACGAAACCGTTCCATCCGGTAAACTAACCTGTAATTTTACATTCGCAAATAAACAGCGAAATATTTAAATCCACTCCATCCTTTTAACTAACTACTTCACCTGAGTTTATTAACACAATCATTATCTTATTTACACGAAAGTCTTTGCTGTTTATATACACAAAAAATATTAGCAATTGTATTTACAGCAATTTATTATCTACCTTTGAACTGGCTGTGGATACAATGAAGTGAATGGTAACGATTTCTGTGCCAAAGTTCCATACACGGCACACTTATTTCAATTCGCTTAAATCGTAAAATTACTCCAAAAAGTAGGAAAGCACTAAAATAAACTCTACATATACCTCTTCAATGGAAACGAAAACGGCACTACTAATCGACGAACAACACAAAAATTTTCCCGCGATGGTTGAATCCTATCTATAATCCACAAGCAGTGAAAAGGGTTAACTCCCTCACAATATCTTCAGGTAACACCGTATAGAATGTAGGTAAACTTTGCGTGCCCGATAGCTACATCACTCACCTCAAGCTTCCGACCTGTTCTCTGCACAGCCCAACTATGACTCTCTCTAACGAATCGAAAAAGGAAAACCCTTTACCTCGCCAAAATCACGCTACCTTCTAACCGCCATATTCCATACTAAAACCGCACACTTGGACGTTTCCACGGAAAACAACGAGTTTGGTACCTAGAATTGAGATATCAATATCCTGTTTTTCAATTAAAAATCCTATTGTACCGAATAAATATCTTTCTGCATTAACAACTTAATCCATAAATGAACTGATAGGCTCGAAAGTACGCAGAAATATTTAACCGCGGCTGAACCTTGACGCTATCAGACACGGTAACAAAAATAAATTCAATGCGTCACATATTATGTTTCGTAAAACTCTGTACGACCATAATAAAATTTAATTCCCTTTAGCGAAGTTGCGCTAATAAAGTTTACAATAAGAATCTCCGTAATCTAATATTAATTTAAAATCCGATACGTGATATCCAAATATGCTAACATTCAAAAAACATTCTACGTCAAATTCATCCACACGTGATAACCTATTCGCGGATCTGAAAAGAACCATTTTATTGTTTTAAAGGAACATAAACCAGAATAAACAAATAACAATAACAAGAAGTAATAATAAGGATAACAAACACAGCAATAAGAGTAGCAACAATAACACTACTTAACAGAACGTGTTGAAGTTGCCGTTCTGCGGCGGAGCAATACCCTAGGCTAGCTGAAAACTCCCTCCGATGTTAGCAAGCATGCGAGGTATTTTCTCTCTACAAACATTACTAATGGCCTGCTTCTATTCTTCCACAGAAGCATAACTAAAGTTTTTGGCGTACACAGTATCATGAATGAAAAAACCACATGGAATTAAATCTGGTGACCGTACCGGGTGGGCAAATAAACGCGGTAAGCGGATGTATCTCGTAACCTGTCAATCTCACAACAATGGGAAAGTTTTTTGTTATGAATGTGGCCATGAAAATGATGGAAATTATTTTGAAGTTTCGTATTTCACCACAAGGGAGCGCAATCAAAAATTAAATAATAAAATTCTAAATTTCTTTCAAAACTACTATATCAAGATATACCTTTGCCTACATCGTTAGAAAGTCTGCACAATTCTATATAATTTTGGTTTAAGGTTCATTGCTGTAAATTGTAAACTACTTATTCAATTCTATTAAAATAAAGCTTGTTTGGAAGATAAACGCAGGTATTTCAAATTGCCGTTCCCATTGCTCACAATAGTTCCTAATAAAAGTGCTAGATGGCGCAATTTGTTATAATATCAATTATTTCCATTTTACTCCGAAAACTTAAATCACACGGTATATTTTTGACATCGTATTAAAAAAATAGATTAAATTTGCAAGAACGTAGAAACCGTAAGTTGATATATTTGCTCGTATTAAAGCTAGCTATAGCGAAATAAAGATTTTTTAACACTTTAATTGGCGAAGTTTGGCTTTCCTGAGCTGAATTGGATAAATGTGGGTTTCACATTAAAGAGATAGTTGTTGTCAATTGAATTGAGGACCAAAAGTTTAATGTCCATTGCCGTCGCTAGGAGACGTTAGGAATACAAAAATAATGTTTTTACGCTTTTAATTGTAGTCATGTAGGTATTTATTATATCAAAATCAAAAAGTAAATCAATGATACAAGATTTATTATAATATTATTGTTAGTTTTAGGGTTATAGCGAAATTAAAGTTTAATTTTAACGGGGCTCACTCTGTAAAGTTCAAATAAAATGAAAAATCAGATTTTAAACCCAAAAATATTAGGTACTTAATGCCTCGATAAGTATTCAAACTGCCTTCCGTCACATTCCAAACAGTCTTTCAATCTTGTGCGGTTGTATAAAACTACTGTTTCGATTTCCGCAGATGGTAGTTGGTGAATTTCGTCTCGGATTTTGTTTTCCACCAAATCTTGTTGTCGGTGGAGTTTGGAATACAATGTCCTTCAAGCGACCCCATAAGTAGAAGTCGATACACGTCAAATTGGGTGACCTGGCCGGCCAAGTAAATAGGCTTCCCCTTCCTCACCAGCGTTATTCCAAATACTAGTTAATATGGTGTCCCATGTTAAGGGAAGAATGTAGATACATGATTCGCCTAATGTCCAATGTCACATATTCTAACAGGACTGGCAACTTATTTGTTAAATACTCTAATAGATTAACAGTTAGCGTACGATCAAAAAAATAACGACTGATCATTTTGCCGCTTACAATGCCACACGTTTAGCCTCGAGCGACCTTGGTGCTACACTTCTCGCACCCAATAATACATATTATGGATGTTTAACCTACCATCATATTAAAAGTAGCCACGCCGCTTCATAGAATTTGTGATAAATAATTTTTGTTTTCACGAATCGTTCCTAACATCCATTGACAACAACTTATTCTGTCATCAAAATCATCTTCGTTTAGGGCCTGGTGCAAAACTATATGGTAGGGGTGTAGTCTAAAATAAAAAGTAACGCGCATGTAGTAAACTGTGCGCCTATTAAAAAGGATGTACTAACGCTAAGATTTACCTGTGGTCTTTTAATATGTTTCTAACAGTAGTTCGAGCTATTCCCAAATCTAAAGATAACGCCCTAGTTCCAATGTGTCTATTAAATCCTATGTAAGCTAAGACATCAACAATGGTTTGTTCCTTCCTTCCAATGCGATTACATCTACCAGTATCGCGTAGTCGCTGTACCAAGCGTGGAAACATTCTTCTTCCGTAATGACGGCAATCAGGATACCGGGTCGCATACTGTCTTTCGGGTATTGCTGCATGTTGAAAACACTCGAAATAGACCGCGATCATAGCAACGGCTTCATCACATTTTAAAGAATTTTCACAAACCAAATTGACAAGATATAACTACGTGTAGTAAAAATTGAATGTTTCTATACAATGTTATTTAAACGTTTGTTTTTTGTTTCCGCGGCCTACTACTGAACAATGATTAGAAATTAGAACACAAAGCGCTAGATGGAGGTATTTATTAATTGAAGTAGATCAGTATATGTACGAAATCTTCGTTTATTAAATGATAAAATGACACCCACAGATCATGAATACTGAAGTTAAAGCGATTACACACGAATTCGATGCCATAAACGTACCCTGTAAATATAAACAATACAAAGTAAAGTCGGTACCGCGAAAGATGTCATGATTCATAAGATGACAAATAAAACAAAGAAATTATAATATATATTATATACTTTTTTCTGTTCCTCATAAATAATATACGTGTGGAAACAGAAGGGAGATTTTAACAAACGTCTGTCGTTTAAATATTGAAAGTGTTGAAAATGTATGTCTCACATAAATCAGCAACTTAACCTTCTAATCTTTTTGGTTTGATCTATCACGTGCATTTATCCCGTTTTGTATTCCCTGGGTTATTAAAACAGTTTTTATTAAAACCACTGGAATTCTTTAAAGGCAATCATAAGTTCGAGTATGATGCCTTTAAACGGTAAATCTTTAAAAGGTCAAAGCGAGGTCATAATGAATGTTCTTCGGTATTTTGAATGGGAGGGTGATCCAAATGGACCGAATTTGGCTCTAACGTCAATTATACAGGTCAGTATTGTGATATAAAAATGTCATACCTAAACCATTGTTTATAGAGAACTGACAAAGCACGTGAGGTTACAGAAAACACAGCGGTAACTTAATGTACGAGTTAAAGGACGATAATGTTCATTTAATGATACAAGCCTAAAGCGACTATTACGCTCTATTGGTTTCGATTTTATAATGGATGAGATCACAGAAGAGGTTTATTCGAACAAGATCAGATAGCTGCTGCCAGAGCAACATTTTTAAGTTATTGCTTCAAAAACAAACAAGAGGCAACATACGAACCAGTATATCTAGGGGAAACTTGGGTATCTAGTCGAGGCTCACTTACAAAAACATGGCACGACAGTAATGTGAGAAGTTTAAGGAAAATACCTCAACGAAAAGGCAAAAGGTAAAATAAATTAACAGATAATGATTGATTAAGTACTTTAATGTGATATATGATTTAGGTTTATAATTGTAGACCCAAGGGATTTATTCCTAATTCGTCGTTTGCATCTTCCACAAAATGTAAGTGAAATTTTACCACGATAGCATGAATGCAGAAATGTTTACCAAATGATTTTAATAACTGCTTATGAATTTAGAAACCCTCCGTTTAATAATACTTGACAATGCGTCGTATCATTCCTTGTAAAAAAGCAGAATCGACATCATTTCTTCAGAAGCGCAATATTAGCTACACAAATGATATGTTAAAGGTAGAATTGTTGCAATTAGCTAAAGATCAATATATTCCTAAAAAATATGCAACCGATTAACTTATGGAGTAATGAGGCTACAAAGTGTTGCGTTTACCACCATATCATTTCTAGTTTAATCCAATAGAGTTGGTGTGGGCAAATTGCAAAGAGATTTATAACAAGAGTATGGGTCAACGTGGGTTTAGTGATGATTTTGTTTCATCATTGTGGGAAAAAAAAGGAAAAGACCACGTATTTCAGGAGGATGGGCTGCTCGAGATTTCCTAGCTCCTTCAGCCACAATCATGGATTTCCAGCATACATACATACTTTACGTATATATGAATGGTGGGATTAAGGATGGGTGTGGTCAGCATAAGATCGGAAGGAACGGAGTTAGGGTTCTGAGGGGAAATACTACTCCAGCATTCTCCTAAGCAGCCGCACATGGTGTGCATATACGCAATGACCATGCCGCTACATGTGTATGAGGAAAACCCCCTGAAAAACCTCATACAAGGTAGACGGTAACGGGAATCGAACGTATTACCTCCCGAATGCTAAGCAGTTTGTGTCAACACTACGTTACCAGCTCGGTCATCATTGTGGGAAATGTCATTGATGAATCCAACTTCAGAATATTGGCAATAATGCATTACACATGCAGAAAAAGAAATGGCAGAACGGTGGGATGTTCAAAAGCAGTATGAATTTGTGCAAAATCCTATTGTGATTAGCTTAGGTCAATCATCTAGTAGAACTGAAGCAGTGACAATGAATGTAGTGATTAAATATGTATCTAGATGCCAAATGCATTTCACATGAACTTATAATTTTATTTATTGTATTTGATTTAAATGGAAACAAAAGTAACGATTTCAAAATTGTCTTTAAATTAGGTGATGATTAAGTAAAGAAGTGCTTGTAAGTCGATTTCTTATAAGTTCTTTGCAACTAATTCAACTTCATTTTACAACAAAGAATATGCAGGTATACAAACGATTGTTTTCAGATTAATTTGCTTAAATAATCAGATGATTTTGTGTTGATTAGTAACTTATTTTTGTTACACGTGGTAGAACTGAAATTATTAACGACATACGTTTTCTAAAAGTTAATTCGCACATTTCGTAGAATGAGTCATAAAACACCTCTCGTGATCCCGACTGCATAGTTTTACAAATAAGTGTATTCGTCTGCAGTCGAACTTTAATGAATGAAACTAATAAGAATGATAAAGTATTAAATTAATCCAAGTATTCATTATTTTTAAAATTAATCGCTCATTGCCCATCTGGATTCCTTTCTTCATCACATTTTTGCAACAAAACCATCAATAAAAGCAACTTTAGACATAAGTTACTAAAACTATAATGCTGTTTTAAACTTTATTTCGTCTATTCACTTACTGATTCTAAAGGGCTCCAGGATGTGGTCTGGATGCTATCCGATATAATTAGTCTTTCTCTCACGTTTCAAGGTGAAGTTTCGCAAAATCTCTATAAAACAACGTAAATTCATGAACGTACCAATAAAATACGCACTTTACAGGAAAATATTAAGGAATAAACAAGTTAACTACGGTAGTTTCACCTTTCCTGTGTAAATTGTGATGCTCTTGTATAGAAATATTCCCAATATGCCATATTATCAACTTGTAGCCATTTGACTCTCATGAGCGTTTCTAAGCCCAGCAAAATGGGCTAATATTGAACCAAATTATCCAAGTAATATAAACTTCCAGATAGTTCAAGTTGAGCTTCTTATTAGTTTTGAGTGACTTATAAGAACAAGTTTTGAAAGTAGATGATATTTGAATTGTTTGTTTATTTATTTTAGTAAAACATCCCTAAAATGAGTGATAGCGATAGCGACGATAATGAATACGGTAATTTATCAGAAAGTGGATCCGATGAAAGCGATACAGAATCTGATGAAAGCAGAGATGATGATGATGATGCTGATTTAGCTTTGGTAAGAACATGGTATACTCTAAGCATAGACCATCCACCTCCTGCACCACCCAGATATCCGTTTGTAGGAACTCCAGGTTGTACTTTTTCATTTCCTGATGATGAAAATATTTTGGCATATTACCAGTTATTCATTGATGATGATTTTATAAATTTGTTAATTACTGAAAGTAACAGATGTGCCCAACACCAACCACGTTGATCAGCAGAGTCATGGTTACCGATAACAGTTCCAGACATGCAAATTTATCTTGCTATAAAAATTTTTCAAGGTATTGTATGTAAACCTCAAGAGAGATTATACTGGACAGAATCAGAAGTGTTTCAGGCACACAGATTATGATTATTGGCGGTGTTGCGTATGTCCCAGACAGAGCGAATAAAAATTCCGTTGGATATGGAAGTAAAAAGGTATGTTTGTGTTAAAATAACTACTAACAAAGCGTTTAGATAAATATAATCTGGTGGTCGAAAATGGGATGAAAAGCAAAACAGTTAGATATGCAGTGGAGTATAAATCTACTATTTAACCACTCAAACTTGCTTGACAAGACTTTGAAAAGGGTGAATGGAAACTGAAATTTAGCCAAGACTAATTTGAATTATGAGTTTTATAATTAGGGAAGATTGGATACTTAATATTTAGCTAATAAAAGTCGATCGATATACACGAATAAGTGTAAAACGGTCTATGACCTTATTATTAATTATATTCCATTACTCTCAAATTATCAGTTCGATCGAATAACGAAATGTTAATGGAAAACATCTGTTCAACCCGTCAATCTGTAGTTAGTATTAACGGCAATATCAAAGTTAACATTTCAACATGGTCAAATATTGACATATATTAATCATTATTAGCAATCTTACTCGCAAACTCCCATAAGGCAAATTAACATCATCCAGTAGGAGCTTGCATTCGGCATACCTCCCAAAAATTAGCCTTATCTGGCTCAATTACATTAACTGTAACGTGTGTAATTTCAAATAATACGAAATATAAATCAATTTTTTAAATACTAGTAGATTTAATTCGAAGTCAACAGCTTATTGATGGTGGTAAATCAGATATATGTAAAAATATTAATTAATAAACTATTCATTGAAACTCGCCCTATAACGGAAAAAGCAGCACACGTCACACAGCACGTAAACGTTGTATATTCTTCATAACAATCCAATTCCCTTTTTAAAAAATGCCAGACGTGATATCGCGTCCTGCGAATTCTAATAGTTAACTTGTCCAAGAACATGAAATGTTTCGATCAATGGAACTTATTTATGTTCGATACATTAAAATTTCACTTGATTTGTTTCGGAGTTAACTAAATTATTATCATTTAAAATGCAACCTAATTGAAACATAATCCAATAGTATTATTGGTCATTCTGTTTAATGAACTTATTCCATCAATCTCAATGCAAAAAATACTGGGTGTCTGAATAGATACTCAGTGTAATAAACATCGAGGTACGCGTGCATAGTCACCCCAACTTACGGGTACTCTATTCGTCTCTACAGATAAATTGCTTATCGGTGGTACTCGGTTGTCGCCTCTTGTAGCATATTAGTCTAATTTTTCTTTCAAACAATAATGATCGCACTATACGGGGTGTTCTGCCGGTGTAAGCTTTCATTTTCAATTTTTTTCCTACACCTAGTTCGGCAACGGAAGTTTAGTTTCGTTACAATTACACCGTGTTACTGTCGAAAATGGCAGTAGAACAGGGTAACACATAAAACAAGGGATGCTGGAGCTCAGTGATTGAGGGTGAGCGTATTATCAATCTTTTTTTCGTACTTTAAGATAGCTAGTCATACATATGTCCCACTAGGGGGTTGTTATAACCGAATGGGCGCCAGAGTACTTCAAATTAACACAATCGGGGTTACAATAATATCTGCTCGTATTAGCTAAATGATTACGTGCTACTAATCGGATAATGATCTAATGTATTTTCTAATGTATTCGCCCTTCATCGCTATTAAATGGTGTAATTCAACTATTTTCGTAGATAAATAAAATAACTACAATCAGTTGATATTTGGATATCACAAATGTCTCCTCATAAATTTCGTACTAATGTAAATTATACGGCCGATAAAAAAATGGGGTCACTGTTTGTTACACATAACTTGAAACACTTCCAGTTCATTAACCCATAAATACATTGTAAGTAAACTCATATGTTCGGTATAAGATCGTGCTACACAAAGAAATAGAGATTCAAATAATGAAATGTGAGATGATCTTGCAAGACCAGTAACCCCCAAATAATCTAACGCAACTTTATTGTAATTATATCCAAAAGGTTTAGAACGTCGACAAACTTGGTAACATATAAATTTTCAGATATAGCGTAGACAGGTTCAAATAACCAACGTACAAGTTAATACAAATAAATTAAGGATGGATGTTTTATAAACTGCATTGTCTAAAGAAGCTTAATAAAAAAACATATTCATCTGTTCGATACATACAATAATAAAAAAACATTTTTTTATTCAAATGATCAATAGCACAACTAAATAAATGAACGAAACTGTTTACCTTAATACTTAATCCAGCATCAGTATCCTTCCTTAACTATCCCCCTTTCTTTACGCTCCCTACGGTAGGGCTATGACGATGGCCCTCCAGCTGACGACGGTAGCCGTACTCCTTCGCCTTCTCCGGACTCAAAACCAAAAACGAACTGAAATTTCGTGAGCCGAGCGGGAAAAATTTCATCACAAAAACAACCTGCCTGGTATCAATTCAAACGATATCTCGACACTGAACCTTAAAATCCCGTATCTAGAAGCTAAAATCTTTGAAGACTAAAAATTTATCGAACAATTCCCGTTAGCCTGTAGTCAAAACGTTTTTAAACCTGCAATATATGCTTTTCTGCAGTACATTTCAATACAAAACAACAATTTTAATACATGTAATTTTCCAATGGTGCATTTTAACGAAAATAACTATAATTAATGAAATTTGAGAAAATACGAACAACCATTATTTACAAATGAACTAATCAACTCTCAACTAAAATAGTAAAAAGAATTTCACTATCTACAGATGTCAACGTGTAAACCAAATCTTAATTACAACTCCAATCTATTACTGATAAATAAACCAAAAGTATAGTTCTCAGAATTAGGCTGCTAAATCCTATCACCATTTGTACTAATTCTAAATATTTTCAAATACGTAAAAATAAGTTACTAAAAAAAGATTCCTAAATATATGCTTTATCACGTTCAGCATTCCTGAACTATACTGCATTTCTGATGTCGGACACTAACGAATATCCTATAGTTCGAAACTAACAATAAATATTCGATTGAATCAAGCACACACGTGACGATCTTTATAACATTCAACATCTACAGTAACCATTGTCTTTCTTTTGTACTTCAGATGTACGTAACTTTTTGTTGATAGTTTGTCACTTAAGAAAAATATTTTCATTATTTGCACCCCTTTTCAATAAACTATCCATCACAGCGGATGATTACCTTTTTTGACGATAGATTATAATAACGAAAGCTTTTGAAATCATAAAGTAACCAAGAAATATGCACTCACTGTTTATGTCCACTTAACGACGGTTTCGATCAGGTACGTGGACAGTATTTACTTATAGGACAAGGTGTGCTATGTAGCAGATAAGCCACGAGAAATACTTTTTCGAGTGGTATATTTGCCATAACGTAAGCGTGCCATACATAATTTTATCCAACACCTCCACAATGTCCTTAACACTTTTCTCTTCTGAAAGATTAACTAATAGGTAACGCGAAAATCAATTTAGTTTGGAGAAGGCGTAGATTTAGATAATAATACATGTTCAAGAAGTACGAGAGCCATGATCAAGTTCTTCTAGTGTTTGTGCTAAAACAGGACAGAATACAAACTTACATGCAGTTAAAAATTATGATTAATTTTATTAAATACATAAATAAAAAGCTCACCTCGAGTAGGATTTGAACCTACGACCTGTACTTTGCTAGAGTACCGCGCTAACCAACTGCGTCAACAGGTTCAAGCCCTAATCGATGCAAACTTTGTCTTTATGTATGTAAAAAAAAACTTATAATAATTTAAATGCAGTTGTTCCACGTGTTCAGTCATCATTGTCATTTTCAAATTAATATTAATATCAATAAGGAATAATTGTTGTAATAAATGTTCGTTTGTCTACCAGTGATCCACTTGTTTCCATAAGCGAGTCTTGAATGCGCCATAATCTAGCTCTACAAATCCCTTGTAAACTTAAAAAGCATCTCTGCATACATTTACACCGGTAAAAATACCAATGGTTGCTGCTTTGACGCACACATTGTAAACAAAAGAAACAGAATGAAAAAACGTCGTGTTTTGTTCGTCTGCACTGGTATCACTATCTTTGTGAGAAGGATATTCTCTAAATCTGCGTTGCTTGACAGGTAACGTTTTTATTAAGCCTGCCAAGTGAATGTCTTGGATATTTTTACTTGGAATTGTAAAAACGCTTCAGTATTTCATTTCTTGTATTGTCCGCGATTATACTAAAACACTTCAACCTCTTATACCTGAAAAAATAAAAAAGTTAAGAACGTGGACTCTTTTTGCTTCTACGCTTTGCCGTTGCGATATATGTGCGCCTTGCCTTTCACTTTCTAGTCTTTGATGACATTTTCCTTCTTAACCTTTTTGGCACGTTTTTTAAGTACAACAGGATCTTTGGTATCACTAATATTGAGATGTCAACAACTACAGCAAATATAGGTTATATTAACTGCACCTTCACATAAGAATTCCAACAAAAACAACCTATCATTGACAAGGGATGTCCTTGGCAGAAATGGATTATTTTTGCACAATCAATCAATTTTACATACTGTTTTATGACGGACATAGGTTGTCTATGTAGAATATTTCACTACATTCAAATGCAGGTCCAGTGTTGCCATCTTATGGTAGAATTTCGGAGTTTTCGGAATTTTTGACAAGGGCTGCTTTTGTAAGAAACGCTTTAATTATTATTTTTCCTTCTCCTGAAAATTTGAAGTCAACGTTGAGTAAAGAAAGCAATATGATGCATTATCTCGTTGCTTTTAACTAAATTTAACCATTATTTTTATGTTACATATGAAATACTATTTATACAATAAACAGTTAAACCATGACATAAACCATAAGAAAATGCAATGAAAGTAGGCAATCAATTATCAACAAACTTGCCTCAAACAAGGCGGTTGGCCCTGATGGTATTCCAGCTACCGTCCTTAAAAGATGCTACCCCGAGCTAGTACCTGTATTTTCCAAACTCCTTTCGATCTGCATGTCATCTGGAGAGTTTCCTTCATCGTGCAAGTTAGCGAATGTCCAACCTATTCCTAAAAAGGGCGATAAACCGATCCCTTAAACTATCAGCCGATAGGTATCACTTTCGTTCTATCGAAAATCATGTAAAAAGTCATCAACCACCAACTACTTGCGTTCCTCGAGTCCAATAAACTCCTACACAACCATCAGTATGGGTTCCGACAAAGTCTTTCAGCGGGTGATCTTCTTTCATATGTCACCCAACTCTGGAATAACATATTAGAGAGGTCCAGTGAAACAGTCGTAGTAGCTTTAGATATTTCAAAGGCTTTTGACCAGGTTTGGCACAAATTCCTACTTGCCAAGCTCACCTCGTTCGGCTTATCCGATACGATATAAATTGGACCTCCAGCTTCCTTGACAAAAGACACGTTGTCGAGAGAAACTGCTATTAACGCGGGCGTACCTCAATGATCAGTGATAGCTTTAACACTTTTCCTGCTATGCATAAATGACGCCATTTCCTCAACAACTAACCCGATCCATTGCTTTGCAGACGATAGCACTCGACATTGTAGTTATTCTCAGATTTCCCACAACAATGAGTTTAGTCTGGAAGTATCCTTGAATGGGGAATGAATAATCTACCCACATTCAATGCCGACAAAACCAAGTGTTGCCTTGTGTCCGCCAAGAAATACTGATAATTTCGTGCTGTAAATATGAATGGCTTAGATCTCAAGTTTTCAATCTCTGTTTCTATGTTAGGGATGTTCGTATCATCAAACCTTTCTATATAGGTCTAAACAGTAATTGACATCGCAACAGCTCCTTTTAGTGTATAAGGCTCAAATTCGACCTCATCTGGAATGAACTTCTCACCTCTGAGTCAGTGCTCCCCAATACGCCCTTGATATGGTAAACCGCACCCTATAAGGCTTATAAGTAAGCCGTATCTGACTTCTGAGCTACAGTATCTTGAGCATAGAAGAATAATTTCGGTTGTTTCCTTGTTCTAGCGTTATTACCATGGCAAGTATGCCTCCAAGATACACTCCTTAATACCTTCGCAGATCATCTTCGCTAGGATTGTCGCTTTGCCCATTCACACCATAATTCCCCTCTCAAAATTTTCCCACTAAACGGCCGCAATCTACATTTTTCAACACGGCGACAAAATTGTGGGATGCACTACCCAGTTGCTGTTTTCCTCCAAACTTTGACTTAAGCACATTTCTCGCCAGCCTAACAATATCGTTAAACCCTGCTAGTGTTCCTGAGCGCTTTGTCACGTTAGGTAAATATTAGCCGGTTCAGGAATACCATTATTAAAAAAAATGTCTAGATTAATATTATTTCAACAATAATCTGACGAAAGTATCTTTAAGAAAACAAGACAGGTAGGCTTTGAAAACATGACAGTTCTCATATTATTACCTTCTTCAATGCGTTTTTTGTGTATAAGCTTTAAAAATGAATTTTGCTGTAGAAGAACTAATAGATATATTTGGGTATCAGGAGAAAATTGTCTACTTGCATGGAGAATATATCAACAGCGATATCCTGAAGGGGGCCGCCGAAAACCAAATGGTTTGAAAGATATTGGGTCGTTTTGTTCGTACTGTATCAGTCGTATATGACAAACATGAAAGGAATAAAAATGTTACAACCGAAGAAAAGGAATATGATGTACTACCAGTTGTTACTGAGGATCCCCACATTAACACAAATGTATCAAGAAGACACGATGATTATCCTAGTTTTTTTGTGAATGGGCTCAGCAACAAATACGTGGTGACCGATTTTTTTTCGATTGTGTGCTTTTTGGAGATGAAGCTACATTTTACAAAAATGGAACAGTGAATTCGCATAACTTTCATTACTAAGCAACAAGCAATCCTCACTGTAGTAATACTCATTGTCAAATTAGATGGTCTATAAACGTTTGGGGCGGTATTGTTGAGGACTATGTAATTACTCCACATTTTTTTGACGGCTGTATGACTGGTGGTGTATATCTAAATTTCCTCAGTAACCATTTGCCATTGTTACTTTAACATGTTCCACTAAATATTCGACAAAAAGTGTGGTTTCTACACTATGGTACTTCAGTTCATCACACTGCCACACTTCACAATCATCCAATTAACCACCTTCGTGCGAGGTTGGTCGGCAGAAGAAGGCCAACTAACTGGTCAGCTCGATCACAGGAGTTGTCAAAAATTGATTTACTCATATGGGCTACATAAAAAACCGTGTATACCACAAGTCTCCAACAACACCAGATGATACGCGGGTTGTCTTTTAAGTATTGAATATACAGCTGGAATAAAACAGTAGCTGGCTTTTAAAGACTTTATTTTCGAAGTATCCTCCACAAAGATCAATGCACTTTTGCATGCACTCGAACCAATTCTAGAACCAGTTATTCCTCTCGTTTGTTAGTACAGTGAAAATGACGTTTTGAAGGCGTCGACTGCTTCACCTGGTGACTAAAACTTGCGACCACCCAGTACGTTCTTGATTTTCGGAAAGGTAAAGAAATCGTTGGGAGTTAGGTCGGGACTGTACGGATGATGGTCTAACAATTCGATGTTTTGTTGTATTAAAAATTCAGTTATCTTGCGAGTTGTGCGCGAACTCACATTGTCTTGGTGGAGGATGATTCGTCGTTCCGGGCTGGTTTTTCAAAGCTCACCGACGACTTACAGCAAACAAATTGTTGTACACCAAGCGGCAGTAACAGTTTTTTGATCTTGCAGAGGAATTGTTGCCACATGACCTGCTTTTGAGACATGTGTCGCGACCATCTTTTAGATACACTTCGAAAACGGATTACTCGTGTTGGTTTTTCTTCACCTTGGAATACCAAAACAGACGACTGGCGTTTATTTTAGGGTTCATATGAATAAATCCACGATTCAGCACCACTGACGATGCTGTACAAGTTTTTAGAGTTTCCGGCGTTGAAACGGTCTAGAGTTTGCTGACATCAATTGACATTAGCTTATTTCTGTTCTTCGGTCAACAGATGCGGTATCCAGCGGGAGACTAATTTTTTTCGTGGAATATTATTTGAATTGAAGTCTAAGAAATCCCCAATGATGCCCCAATCTCGCGATGTGCCTTGCTTGATAAACTTGAGCACAGCATCGACGTTTTCCTGGGTGACGGTCGGTTTTGGTGCACCTGCCCTTGGATCGTCGATGACTCATCCGTCCAAGTTTGAATTCCCCATACCAGCGAGAAATTGTCGACTGATATGGTGATTTATTTCCGAAATCAGGAACCAACTCGGCGAGGCATTCTTGTTGAGATAATTGTCTTCGAATGTTGTAAAAAGTTATTCGAACAACTTGTCAACTTTGAAAGTTTACTGTATCTACACCACTATAAGTATCGCACTGATAGCCTAAGAGCTGGCTAGAGGGGGTGCAACATACACATGTCCATGAAATATGTTACCTGGGAGAGGTTCGATTACTGCCGGAAAAGCGAAGGCCCGACCGTCAGAAGGTGCAAGGCGCGCTGGAAGCTGAGAGCGTGGGCGGTCGATTGAACGTGTAGATTTCCAGAGAAAAGAACTGTCGATTGGCACGGCTGAAAATTTGCATACGTATCGAGGAGCATGAGCAAAAGCAGGGAAAAATTGTCAGAGGAGTAAGTAGAAGCTAAAGGGCTGTCAGAAGATGCCAAAGTTGCGAAAAACGACCGAAAATTTACATATTAAGAGGAACTTCTGACAATTTTCAATTAAATCGTTTAAGTATAGAATAAGCTAGCTGAAAAGTGTCAGAAGTCAAAGCAGACGCGTGCATGAGAATTTCGAGTACAAAGGGAAATAGTGTATTTCGCCGCGCGGCGAACCGCCCAGTGAACCGATCGCTTTATTTTGATTTTCACATCTTTCCATATCTTGCACATTTTCTTCAAATTCGTGATCTTCACTGCTATCGTATTCGGACTCCACGTCATCAACTGAAAATAATAAATTGTTAATTAAAATTCATGTATCGAATCCAAAGTCAAGAATTGAAAATTACCTTCGGAATATTCGTTATTCAAAATAGCATCTTTAGCAGATGGTGGCAACTGTAGGCCTTCAAACCATAGAAAGTCATATTTATTTTCTACTGTAAATGTCTATCCCGAAGATTCGGGCTGGAATTGGATTGGATCCGCTAATGTAGTATTATTCCACAAGTGTGCAATATAGTGTGCCCTTTTAATTTGTTGTAAAAGCTCCGTGTAGCAAGGTGGCAAGCAGGAAGCGTCGAAGTTTCCCTGTACACCTTAATTTCTCATGAATGTTTCTACTTTGGCTTCTGACATTTTGCAGCTAGCTTATTCTGTACTTAAACGGTATAAATGCAAATTTTCGGAAGTTTCTCTTAATATGTAAATGTTTAGTCATTTTTCTCAACTTTGGCATCTTCTGACAACCCATTAGCTTCTACTTATTCTTCTGACAATTTTTTCCCTGCTTTTACTCATGGTCCTCGATACGTATGCAAATTTTTAGCCGTTCCAATCGACAGTTTTTTTTCTCGGAAGATGTACACGTTCAGTCGACCGCCCATGGTCTCAGCTTCTAGTGCGCCTTCTGACAGTCGGGATTTCGCGTTGCCGACAGTAATCGAACGTTTTCCAGGTAACATAATTCATTGATATATGTATGTTACATCACCCTTAACCAGCTCTCCGTCTATGACACATTGGATTTAGATTATACTAAAGACATAGGTTAAGTGTTAGCAATGACATTTGATTAGCGCCGTCTACTATGCCCTGTGCGCAACACTTAAAAAACGTGACTCGTAAGAAAAATTGGATAAGAGAAGCTTTTCATAGTATCATAGTATCATAGTATTGATATGCAAATGTTAAAAAATGTAGCTCACTCATTTGAAAATCGAATACAACTTTCATAGACGTTGTAGGTGGACATTTTGAACATTTACTTTAAACTTATTCTGTGATACGATATATTCTGTTTAAATCACATTCATCTAGATATCGCCTACCTTCATTACATGTTGTTATGGTTTATGTTATGTATAATGTATAAAAACAGTTTTGTTACATTATTATCCAAGATTAAATTATGTTTAGTCACACAAATTTAAGATATTCCTAAAGTTGAAGACAATTAAGAATGTCTCGGAAAGTAATGAATTTAGGTATAGGGAATGCTTCAGAAAAATTAAAAGGTGTAACAAATACAATCTTTTGCGAAAATGAAATATAGGGAGGGTGAATTAAAAAATTTTGTAAAATCGTAATTTTCTTTTTTGGCTCACCCTGTATACAGATATTCGACGATGGTTTTTGTTACAGTTAGTTTTAATACTAGAACATATTTTTGACCTTATTATGTAAAATAGACAATTATTTATTTATTACTTCTCCATATACATAGTGTTTATTTCATAGCGAAATGCCTTTTTTTGGTGTACTCCATCATAACGGAGTAATCGACCAATTAATTCCACACTAAATACTCACTCTGTATATAATCTTTTCTATTATTTTTTTTACTAGACAGGGAATGAAGTAGAAGTTCAGGTCTATTTCTCACCGAGACCAATTACTAATAGTTAATAACTTTCCTTGGCTTTGAACCGAGGTTATTTTGATTGAGCCTAAATACTTCCAATTAGCATTAGTGAATTATTATAATTTTTTTTGATTAATCACTTTAAGTAATTTCATCTCTCCGTGGCAACGTTCTAACTGAGACCAAGGGTTCACATACGGTCACCGATATAGACCTTCCAAAACCCTTGGTAAAGCTAGGGTAGTTATTAAAGGCTACACCCAAAAATATTTTGATGAAGGATTCTCTTTTAAAACTGTTCTTATCATTGCCGCTATGGAGGAGATGATTATAAGACCATATGATGTTAAACTAGCTTTTCTGAATGGTACAGTTTTGAAACATATTTACATGGAGCAACCTCAAGGATTTGTAAACTTAACGGCAGTACCTATGAAACAAGCGCTTCATGAAGGTTTAATAAAATCTGATTGTATACAAGGTCAATCTGACGTTTGTTTACATATGAAGAGAAAAGGTGTGCTATGTACTGGTTTATCTTAGTTAAACACAAATTTGAAGCTATACCACTAATCATTACCTTGGAATGGTAATAACTATTGGTGTAAATTACATCAATAAAGTAATTTTAAAATTTGGTTTAAGCTATGACAAGTGCTCTTCTTATCCATTATTTTCAGATTATTATAAAAGACGTGTAAACGATTTGTAGGAAGTATTTCATTGTTATCCAATTTATAGAAAATTGATTGGTTGTTAGCTATACATTATAATAAATACTAGATTTAGTAGAATGGCCAATATTCCAGTATTAGCAAAAAAAGGCTAAGTAAATAACACCTACTGTTTGGAAAGTATTAAAAAGGCTATTAAGGTATCTTAAAGAAAATAAAGGGTTGGAATTTGGATTAGAAGTGTGGATATGCTAATGGTAATTGAGGTTAAAGCCGAATTGATCGAAAATCGAATTCAGGTAACAATTTGTTTGTTCATGGTTCATTGGTGTACTGGAATTGTAAAAAAAAACAATGCACTTTCTGTACCAGAATCTGAACACCCTTCTAACATGAATGACGGGAACAATATTGCTGCTGCGTAGGTACAGTAGATTTGGATTGCAACTCACGATAGCATGTAAAATGAGTGCAAGCACCTTATAGAAATAGGGTTAAGACCACCTGATTGCATGTGGAAATTAATCCAAAGTATTATATTATGTTATTTATCAGGATACCAAGAACCATTTACGATCCATTTGTTTGAGCGCAATTCACAAAATAAAAATATATTGACGGTAAGAAACTAGAAGTGCACTAATAGAATTGAATTGACACAAAACCAATAATTTATAAGCAAAAATAAATAATATCTTCACATAACGTAGAATCGCAGCAGGGCAAATCCCTAAAATGGGATTTCGAATAATTAATCAAATTAAACGAATTAAGCTAATTGATTTAGTTTAGTAAATACGAACTAAGTACGGGCTCTAAATTGGTTGGAGACACGTATTAAAATAGTTTTCTATACCTTACTTCATAAACGAGATTATAATGCAAATCTTATATATAAACTATTACCCGTACATAAATTTAACTAATATAACACCGTGGTATGCTTGTCTTCTTCCGTTGGTAAACCAATTATTTACAACGTGGTCAAAAAGAAAATGATTTTTTGTAAAACTAGTAGTCAGGATAAGGAATGCCAACAGCTGGGAGAAAATAGGATAGAGAGCGAGAAAAGAATTACTGGTTAGCGTAAGTATATGTTAAAACACGTAGGACAGGTTTAACGTAAATTCTATTAGGAAAAGAGCCCTCCCGAAGAACCCTTCTTATATTTAAAATAATATGACTCTGGAACGTAGAAAAGTATATCAGTAAAATTCAGTCTCTCGAAACCTTATTGTGATTTCAAAAGGTAAGTTAGATTAGTGCAATTTATTCGTTGAACAATGGTGAGGTCCCAAGTTAGACAGTAGTTTAGTAGTTTCATTTAAGCAGGCAAAATTTCCAAATTAAGAACAGCGATTGTTACTAACCAAATAGTAACTTGTTCTGCAAGATATTGATACGAAATTCTCAATTGGGTTAAACGTAACGAAACCGTAGTGCGTATCCTCAGCAATATTAAAACTTTGAATGTTAAAGTAAATATTAAGTTAGATCTGACACTTTGTTTGATATCTTACGTGTACTTGACGCTAGTTCGGTAATTAAAAAAAATCGGCAGCTGTGATCTAATTTTAAATTTTAGTATAGATCCGGCAATGTAATCGACAGCTAGCAACAATTTGAAAGCGATAACCTTGGATAACAATCTCTAGCGTAATTCAGTTTTCACTTCAAAACCTAAAATTTAGTAAAACTAAATAATAAAGATACCGGGGTGGATGTGCAGACTTGAAACATTCCCATTCATATTCTATTAATATGAGGCTAAAACCGTACTTTTTTAATGACATCTATTCGTTTACAGCTATCTAATTTTGTCGAAACTCGACCGTACCTTACTATATCTGCTGCAAAACGTCAACACATAAGTTATGGTTAGTCACATACTATTCTCTATCTGTACGAATTCTATATCGCTAACAAAATGCTATTGTTAAGCTACAACCTAAATCATAATCCCTAACAATATTAAACAAGTAATTTAAAACTTTAGGTAATCCATTGGTGTGTGGAGCTAAGTTTTGTAAAAATATTCGTTTGCGTTCCTTAAATTACAAACATCAGTTTACATCAGTTAGCAGTTATCGTATAAAAAGTTTACGGATTTTTGAGTATGCCAAATTGATTCAGAAGGTAATTTTTTTGTGAAATATGGCAATCTACGTATGTGATGGAAGATTAACTAGCATACGTATCCCAATACGCCCTTTTATACAAGTTTCGAAATTTATTACAAGTTTTATTAGGAACGAGTAAGTTCAAAGGTAAATCTAGCAAAGTACAGGTCGTAGGTTCAAATCTTAAGGTAAACTTTTTATTTTTAATGGGAGACACTCGTGAACAGGGCTCAAAAAATCGAATTTTACATTTTAGGCTCGTTTTGTAGGGAATTGATTTGGCTACAAAATGGCATTGTTTTCATACAAATCGGACTTATATGTTATGAGTTATTAACAATTTTGTGAAATGTGAATTTAAATGCCAGCCCCCTTTTCAGTTCATTGCAGTGCAGGGATGTTAGAAAGCAGACTTTTCATGCTATGCAAAGGAAATATTTGGGGTAAATTTGGTATTTTGAAGATTACCAACCTGTGATCTGTTCTAGTGTAGTTTGCAAACCTGTCAGCAATACTGATGACAGTCGAACTTCATTTGTTTATGTTTTGATGTGGTAACATAGTGGCTTTTGAAGATAAAATTTGTGAGATTGTGTTTTTGTGAATTTTAGCAAGCAGGATAGGTGGAATGAAAAAGTTTGGTCATAAACCTGCATTTCGTAGCAATAAATATGTGAAAGTTAACCAAGAGACAGTTGATAACCAAAAGAGAAAACATCACTAAACTCGAATGTACAGGCCACGTCCAAAAACGGATGGGCTCAAGACTGATGAAAATGTGTAAGGAAAAAAAGTTAGGGGGCAAAGGAGGCCTAACAAAGGCAGCAATTAACAACATTCAGAATTACTATGGCATGGCCATAAGGAACAATTGCCATAATGAAGAAGAAATGAAAAGAGCAATCTGGGTCATTTTCTTTCATAAACTTTCCACCGATAAGCAACCGCAACATTTCCTTTGTGCAACAGGACCAAACAGCTGGTGTAAATACAATAATCCTGCAACAACAACAAACTATAATCACACACACTCCATTTCAGAGAACATCTTGCTTGTAATCAAACCCATTTTCAACGACCTCTCCCAAAAAGAGCTCTTGAAAAAATGCCTGTGTGGGAAGCCTCAAAATCCAAATGAAAGTTTGAATTCTGTAATTTGAACAAGGAGACCTAAGACTGTTTTTGTTCGAAAAGCAAAATTAAAATTGGGGGTTCACGATGCAGTGATGTGCTTCAATGCAGGGGACTCAAAAAAGATGGATATTTTAGTGCATTTGGGTGTGAGACATGAAAGGAATACGCAGAAGGGACTGAAGGCAATCGACATGAACCGTATACGGAAAGCAGAAATTGCAGAAGCAAATGCTACCAAAGAGGCAAGAGTAGCCAGAAGATCCAAGGAAAGAAGAAAAGAAGATAGGAAGAGTGTTCTTCAGCCAAGTTATGGTCCTGGAATGTTTTAAATTTAAGTTTAATGTAAACTTTAAATCGATTTTTCTCAAAACTATGTTTTCTGAACTTCTGGTACACTTTCCCCCGAATCTAAGCATGGTATTAGTGTCAAGATTTCAGGATCTCATTTTAATAGCGTATTAAAAAGTCAAGTAACACTTGAGAGCTCTGAAGATAATAGCAACCAAAACCTGTTTGAGAAAAATAAATTTGAATTTTCCAAATATATCTTTATTTATAAAAATTAATTTCTCACAATATATTGCATAATACAACAACCAATTTTCATGTGATTGGTAAAGGCTACTGTATGAATATTCTATAAAAGTTTCATTACTTTATGTTCAGCCGTTTTTCAGAAAGTGTACCTGAAATTACAATTTTTTAACATTAGTTTCTTATGGGACTTCCTTCACAGCTGTCTCCCCTTAAGTATAGAAATGTTTAGCGATCTGCAGTACTAATTATTTCAGGAGGATCCTGAATGCTCACTTATAAATCCAACTATGCACGATTAGATATATCAAAGATAAGACTACAACGTGCTCCGTATCGTTAGAATACATCCGTAAAACATAAAATTAGGTTAAGGATTTAGTGTTATACATATTATTTGGAAGCAGGCGGTGTATTTTATTAAGAATGAATCCTTTTGAGAAAGTATAAACAACAAAATTTTTTTGAAGCCAATCTAAACGATATATTACAAACTGTATTGTTATATTTATTGAAGCAATTTATATAAATTATGTTTCAAATTGTATAAAGTTAAATATCCGCCTTAATTAGATAACACGAACAAATAAGATTAATGAATGCGAAAGCATAATTGACGTATGAAATTTTAAACAGAATATGCAACCAAAGGTACAATCGAATCAAGGATTGTGGTGTGAGATTTTTTTTTAATTATTTTACTTTTTGATTAACAAAAGATTCAATTAAATCTAATAAGTTACAAATAGCTATAATACATGTTTTATATTCGCTTGCTTGAAATGCTAAATCATATAATGTTAAACACAATTAAAATAAAAAGACTTTCTCAAATTTACATCAGTCGTACATATGCGGTAAACATACATTATGTTTAATGGTAGAATACAACAACCACAGTTTATAGTCGGTCGTAACTAAAAGGGAAATTGTGTATTTAAGCTGATTTGGTTTCTAACGACTATACAAATGTAATTGGTTCAGATCAATTAGTTAACATTTTATGGGAAAAGTAACGTCTTGGAATATTAAAAATTACGTTTATCTAATAGTGCTTAATATTGACGTCGTATAGATATAACAAGTAATATTTTCAAAGGTTTGGAATTGCAACCTTAAGGCACATAGGTAGACACCAGTCTTGTACGCGATTATCAAACTAGTAGGTATCGACTGTCGCGTAATTGGAGCGTTCAAAATTTTTAAATGCCTATAAATCGTTCAAAAGGATACTAAACAGAGTTGCATGTTGGATTTTTCAAATAATAATACTAATAGTTCTTCTTAATAAAAGTTCTCAAAAACCGGCAACTGTTGATGGAACGAATCTAGAATTGAAAATAAGGTTACTTTTCATCCTTATTGGAAAAAACATAGCTGAGGTTTAAGGGATGATTATTCAGTACCACTCGTATGTAGGTTTCTAAATTAAACTTAATGAAAAGTATAAAAAAATATTACATGTGATATTATTGTGCGAGGGATGTACGGGACCCCGGATAATGTGCTTTCCTATCAATCTAATAGGAAGTGTGTATGTAGTCACCCTGTCTGCTGCGCGTTCATTCTTGTAGTCTTGTTAGTCTCACCTTTCCAAAAGATATTTATACTTTCGTTTCGTTTTAAGACTTGTTTATTTGTACCCGCGGTGGAAGTAAAATTTTCATACGTCAGAATAAAAAAGACCATCGCTTGTACAGCTTGTCCAAATATAAAAAGCTTCCAACGTACCAAGACAGTTTCTGAATTATTTTACGTATTCACGAATGCCAATCGATATCAACATTGTTTTACTTCATTTTATATTACCTTATCAGTTCGATGAATTTGCTGTATTGTTGCAAAGAACTTACTTTAAAAACGGCAGTAAAATCGATGGTGTTTGAACGGTACAAATTAAATACAGTATGTTACTATGCCTCGCAGTAGCGTACTGCGAAATACAAGGAGTTGACTTGTAAATCCTGCTGATGAAGTAATTGCTACAGCTCTTGAACGAATATACAAGAAACCGAAAACGTTTCGGAGCAAATTCTTGTACGCAAAAATTTATACCAGCATCCCTACTGTGTAAAAGCTCTTTGAGTATTGCGACCTAATGGGTATTCAGATGTATAGGTATAGGAAGAAGATAATGCAATCGAGATCTTTTTCACTATCGCTAAATTGGCTTATTACCTCATTTTACAACGTTTAACAAAGTTTCACAAAGATCAGCTATGTGTGCGTCTGCGCGCGTGCATGCGTGCGCAAGTATAAGCATATGTGTGTATGTATGTGTGTGGTGTGCGATGTGTGGTATGTGGTGTGTGGTGTGTGGCGTGTGGCGTGTGGCGTGTGGCGTGTGGCGTGTGGCGTGTGGCGTGTGGGGTGTGGTGTGTGGTGTGTGGTGTGTGGTGTGTGGTGTGTGGTGTGTGGTGTGTGGTGTGTGGTGTGTGGTGTGTGTGTGGTGTGTGGTGTGTGTGTGTGTGTGTGTGTGTGTGTGTGTGTGGTGTGTGTGTGTGTGTGTGTGTGTGTGGGTGGGTGGGTGGGTGGGTGGATGCGTGCGTGCGTGCGTCGTGGGTACGTTCGTGCATGCGTGCGTGTGTAAGTGTGCGTGTGCGTGTGCGTGTGCGTGTGGGTGTGCGTGTGCCTGTGCGTGTGCGTGTGCGTGTGCGTGTGCGTGTGTGTGTGTGTGTGCGTGTGCGTGTGCGTGTGCGTGTGCGTGTGCGTGTGCGTGTGCGTGTGCGTGTGCGTGTGCGTGTGCGTGTGCGTGTGCGTGTGCGTGTGAGTGTGCGTGTGGGTGTGCGGGTGCGCGTGCGTGTGTAGCTTTTTTGTGCTAAGCAATATTGTTCAAATCTGAAAGAGGATCAAAAAATAATAGTGGTCACCGTTTGTACGAACTTTGTATCTCATCGGGGTCTAAATATAATAAAGTTTGAAATTAATAGTTTGTATTTTCACTGCAATTTTGTTCGGTTTGGCAATGCTAGATGAGCTGGTTAACAATATGTTATTTAAAAAGTCTACGAAGATCACTTGTCGCACATTATTTGAATTCTTCAGGTACGTACATCCGATTTTTATCTCAGGCTAACGTCTGATTGGTGAGAATATGTTTCAAATATCTGTCGAATTTCAATAATGAACTACCTTATTTAATGTAGTGTAGTACAAATCTATAAATAAATAAAGTGCTTCAATTGGTTAGGAGCGCTAGCAAAGTAGATGTCGTAGGTTCAAATCCTACTCGGGGTAAGCTTTCTATTCATGTATTTAATGAAATTAATAATAATGTTTAATACTGCTGCTGTATTTCTAGATTTAGCTAAAGCGTTTGACACGGTATCACACAACATTTTATTAAATCTACAGATAATAAAATCCTATTTGGAGAAAAGACATCAATATGTGCTTCAAAAAGCACACTATAAATTATAAAATGTGGCGTGCCACAAGGTACTATTTTAGGACCCTCCACTATTTAAACTGTACATAAACTTGATTAAATTTTGTTAAATTCGTTTTTTGGTTGACATTTTTCATCGTTGGCCTTTACCGTTAGAGGGTGTTCTAATTTGTCATCTTTAAGACAGTTTAACAATATTTAGTTTTCAAACTGTTACATTAATAGCAGGCTTATGTTTAAGCTTTAATTTTTCAACTTTCACAAAATTGTTTCAGAATCTTTAACAATTTTAGTGGATAATATTATTACTGACGAAGATAACTGTAAGTGTTATCGAAACGTTTATATTGCATAACTATAACATACAAATACACTGTTAAAAAATCCAAACAGGATAGGTATTTTATTATGTGTAATAATGGTGAAAGTTTACATTTTCATGTTTCAGTCTTTATGGGGAGGAAACATATCGTGCTATCAGACTATTTGAAAAACTAAGTAAACCTAAAGCACAATTATTACCGCCACTCACTTTTTTATTACGATACCAAGACCAAAAAGTTATCCCAAAGTTTATCTATATTAAAAGAAATTTTAACAACGAACTAGTTAATAATTTTATAGAAGAACTGAAAATGCTCTTCTGCGTAATCAATTACATATTACTAGGAAGTCATTGGATAAAACCAATAGAAATCTTTTATATTTACATTTAGAAATTTCATCTTTATTGAATATAGAAAATTGGGATACAATTGATTCTATAACATTTAAATCTATGGAAATAAATTTTGACATCTCATGTCAACGTCAAAAGGAAAAGTTTTATAAACCATACAAACAACAAAATAATAGACAGTATGAAAAGACAGTTATAAGTCTTTCTGATCATGATGTTTCAGATTATGCTATTGAATTCGTTAACATACGAGAGATGTACAGTATTTGCTGTCCCTAGCATAGACGGCTTTGAAATATGTGCCAGTAGTAACCGCACTTGTTTTGTTATTTTATTGGCAAACAAACTGCCAAATTTGGTTAGTCAAGATTTAATAGTGTCAACGTTGTACAAGTCGAAAGTAGCCGATGCGTGAAGATTTTGGGAAATGGAAAAAGTGAGCTTCATGGTGTCATCAAGTACCTACAAAAGAAAGGTTTAACACCTAAACAAATTCATACAGATATTGTTGGGGTGCTTGGAGATTCTGCTCATACCTATCAAGTAGTCAAAAATTGACCTCGAGCGTTCAGATGTGTCAGAATAACATGTGAACGTGCAAAAGGTGCTGATCGGCCGCATTCTGCGTGTACTCAAGAAAACATTGATCTTGCGAATGACATGATCAGAGAAGATCGTCGATTGACAACAAGACGTATAGAACAGATAATAGGTGTTTCCGATGATACGATTGGGACCATAATAAATGACTATTTAGGTCTTCATAAGGTGCCAGCAAGATGGGTTCCCGGAATGTTGATGCCCAAACAAATGCGTTTGAAAGTCACTCCTTCTATAGCCAATTGAGCCTTGTTTAACCGTAGTCCTAACTGTTCTCTTGATCGCTATGTTACGGTTGATGAAACTTGGGTTCATCACTTCGATCCCGAGTGCAAACAGCAGGGTATGTAGTGGCGTCATGCAGGAATTCCCGCTCTACGCAAATTTCGTGTACAGGTTTCAGCGGGCAAGATATTGGCTACAATTTTTTGGGATGCCAAAGGAATTTTACTGGTAGATTTTTTGGAACGTGGCCATAGAATCACAGATCAATATTATACAAAATTAGTTACAAAACCTCGTTACTACGTAAAAGAAAAAAGAAAGGGAAAACTGTCACGCGGAATTCTCTTTCATCAAAACAACGCCCCAGTTCATAAGAGCCTTATTTCTATGAATGCAAATCATTCATGACGCTGGGTTTGAAGTTATGGAGAAACCACCTTACTCCCCTGACTTAACTCCCAGTGATTTTTATTTATTTCCAAAGCTAAAGGAGAGTCTTCGGGAAACAAAATTTGGGAGCGATGACGCAGTTATGGCAGCAGTGCAGGACTTTTATGATCAAGTCTCAGAGTTTTTCAAGAAAAGTGTTGCTATGCTTGAAGATGGGTAGAATAAGTGTCTTCACGTTCAAGAGGATTATGTTGAAAAATAATGTATGCTAGGGACATTAAATACTGTACATCCCTAGTATTACGTAAAACAAAACCTCCACAGAGGAACTTATCCTTCGTCCTTGATCTTAAACGTAATGAAAATATAATAATATTAAGATCATGTAAAGGAAATTGTTATATTAAATATGAACGATCATAATATTAAAATAGAACAGCTGTTAGAACCAGAGACTTATCGTGAAATACGAAAAGATCCTACAAAAAAGTTTCTTTTAAAAACTAAAGAACTTATTAAATTATCATCTATTCTTCAGGCAACAAAAAACAAACTAACTCTGAAGCTATTTCACCAAAACTATATGGTTTACCAAAAATCCATAAACCTAATATAAAGTCCTATTGGTTCTCTTACATATAATCTTGCAAAACATCTGTAATGGTCATTTTTTATGTTTTTCACTTTTTACAAAAGTCCCTATTGAATACATTGATCATCTTTTTCCAAAGGATATAACCATTGTTTTTTTCAGCACTGTCTTACCACAACTTATTTTGATTGGAATGGTAAATTTTATGAACAAATCGATGATGTTACAATGGGTAGACTCATTAGTCTTATTATACCTCATTTTTAGACGGAAAAATTTGAAAACATTGCTGCTACAAATTAAACCCAAAAACCTTCAGTTTGGTATAGATATGTAGATGACACATTTGTTATTTGGAGACACAGAAAAGAGACATTGCATGAGTTTTTAGTTTTTATAAATGGTATACATCCTAGTATTCAGTTTAGCATGGAAAAAGAAACTAATCATTTCTTGGCATATTAATACCTAAAAACAAATATAATAGTGCACTATCTTTTAAGGTTTACAGAAAGCCGACACACACTGATAGAGACCTTCAGAAATTATCCAACCACTATCCACGTCAAAAAATTTGTGTAATTAAACCTTAGGAGATTAAGCAAAACGAATTTGTGTTCCTGAATTTTTGAAAGATAAATACAAATATTTAACAAAATCCTTACAAACTAAAGGATATTCACTTACTGATATTAATAATGTTATTACACCTTCTAGACATAACCTTAAAGCAAAACCAGTTCTTAATGTTGGTACTGCTTTACTTCCATTTATAGCTAATGTTACAGATAGAATTGAAAAGATGTTACAACGTGAAGTTATTGAGATATACAAACACCCTAATAATTTGAATAGACAAGAAGAAAATCTCTGTTTAAATAGGTTTTAGCATCTTATAATTAACCCTAGAACCACTCGGTGGAATGACCGGAACAATTTTAATAAGGTGGGGTCGCCGGCGATCCATTTTTGATTTAAAAAAAAATGGTGTTGAAATTTTTTTGAGTTTATTTATACAAAATATATTAAATTACATAATTTCTCAAAATAAAATGTCTTGTGAGACCTAAAACAATACAAAAATTTACAGGTTGGGTCAAAAAATAAAAACTACCTATTTTTGAATTATCCTTTATATAAGGTGTCAAAAATGTAAAAAAAAATTGAGAATTGAAAAATGTTATTGTCTATGATTTACAGTCTTCACAGATGCTAAACTGATGATTGGAACACATATTTTTTGCACAGTGAACACACACATGGCGGCCCTTTCTATCACGACGTCTAGGAAAGAAATCACATCAGCGAGGCTCTTTCTAGAGATTTACAACAGATTGTTATTCGTCTCGATATCCCAGATAATTCCAAATTAATTGCCTTAACTTTTTCGGCAATCGCGCATTATTTACTCTTTGTTTCATATACTCCGCTACTAGTGAATCAGCTATAAATGTAGAACGAGAAATTTTTCGTTAATATGTTTGGACTTATACAAAACCATTGTATTTACGCCTCCTCTATGTAACATACCATAAAAAATCTCAGTGGCCATATTCCTTTTCTAGCGACGGCTTTTGAGTGGCAAAGCTAGTCGAAGGTATCAACACCGCCTTTCGTACTACTATAGAACAATGTAATTTCTGGTTTAAGAGTAGCTCCGTCAACTTCATCTTGACAATGCATCGAACTTATTAAAAGAACGTTTTGGTCTATCTTTGAGTAAACGCAAAAGCTGAAGAAGGAATTTGCGAGCGCTTCGTTCCCAAATATCGAGCTGGTATTCACTTTTCTTTTTCGGAGGGTTCCAACCATTCTTAGACCTTTTTCTAACAGTTTTTCGGCGAACTCACACGAGGATATCCAACTGTACGTGGTTATATTGTGATTGGTACCCTGAACGATTCCAGTCACCTTAAAAACATGTTATGTTGGAGTTGACCCTTTTTGTGGATTTCGCTGCTCTTTTCCAATATATGGCACAGGTGAACACATATCCATTCTTTCAGCACAACACTTTATCGCTACTCTCACACCGTACTTATCGAGCTTGATGGGAATGTACATTTTGAAGGAGCATCTTACTCTAAGGCACAGACACACGTACAGACACAGGCACAGACACAGACACAGACACAGACACAGACACAGACACAGACACAGACAGACACAGACACAGGCACAAACACAAACACAGACACAGACACAGACACAGACACAGACACAGACACAGACACAGACACTGAGACATACACAGACACAGACACAGACACAGCCACAGACACAGCCACAGACACAAACACGGACACGGACACGGACACGGACACGGACACGGACACGGACACGGACACGGACAGACACAGACAGACACAGACAGAACACGACACGACACGACACGACGAAACGACGGACCGGACAGACGACAGACACAGACACAGCACAGACACAGACACAGACACAGACACAGGCACAGACACAGACACAGACACAGACACAGAACAGACACAGACACAGACACAGACACAGACACAGACACAGACACAGACACAGACACAGACACAGACACAGACACAGACACAGACACAGACACAGACACAGACACAGCACAGACACAGACACAGACACAGACACAGACACAGACACAGACACAGACACAGACACAGACACAGACACAGACACAGACACAGACACAGACAACACAGACACAGACAGACACACAGACACAGACACAGACACAGGACACAGACACAGACACAGACACGGACACGGACACGGACACGGACACGGACACAGGACACGACACGGACACAGACACCAGACACAACAGACACAGACACAGACACAGACACAGACACGACACAGACACAGACACAGACACAGACACAGAACAGACACAAGAACAGACACAGACACGACACAGACACAGACACAGACACAGACACAGACACAGACACAGACACAGACACGACACAGACACAGACACAGAACAGACACAGACACAGACACACGACACAGACACAGACACAACACAGCACACACACGACACAGACACAGACACAGACACAGACACAGACACAGACAACAGACACAGACACAGACACAGACACAGACACAGCACAGCACAGACACAGACACACAGACACAGACACAGCACAGACACAGACACAGACACAGACACAGACACAGACACAGACACAGACACAGACACAGACACAGACACGACACAGACACAGACACAGACACAGACACAGACACAGACCAGACACAGACACAGACACGACACAGACACAGACACGACACAGACACAGACACAGACACAGACACGAACACAGACACAGACACAGCACAGACACAGACACAGACACAGACACAGACACAGACACAGACGACAGACACAGAGCACAGACACAGACACAGACACAGACACAGACACAGACACAGACACAGACACGACACAGACACAGACACAGACACAGACACAGACACAGACACAGACACAGACACAGACACAGAGCACAGACACAGACAACACAGACACAGACACAGACACAGACACAGACACAGACAGACACAGAACACAGACACAGACATACACAGTACACAGACACAGACAGACAGACACAGACACAGACACAGACACAGACACAGACACAGAACAGACAACAGACACAGACAGGACACAGACACAGACACAGACACAGACACGAACAGACACAGACACGACACAGACACAGACACAGACACAGACACAGACACAGACACAGACACAGACACAGACACAGACACAGACACAGACACAGGAACAGACACGGACAGACACGGACATACGACACAGACACAGGACACGAGACACAGACACGAGACACAGACGACAGACACGGACACGGACACGGACACGGACACGGACACGGACACGGACACGGACACAGACACAGACACAGACACAGACACGACACAGACACAGACACAGACACGGACACAGACAGACACAGACACAGACACAGACACAGACACAGACAGACACGACACAGACACAGACACAGACACAGACACAGACACAGACACAGAACAGACACAGACACAGACACAGACACAGACACAGACACAGACACACACACACAACACAGACACAACACAGACACAGACACAGACACAGACACAGACACAGACACAGACACAGACACAAACACATACACAGTGTTACATTTTTATTTCCTTATTAATAATTTTTATTTTCTTACTAAGAATTTTTATGTGCTTATAATGAAAACGTGGCTTTAATCTAAACCTTAACTGCAACTATTGTATTCTATTTAACAATCAAGGTCGTGTGCAACACTTGTCCTTTATCGTACCATTTGATTTCCAACTGCACTACACGCAGCATTACGAACCGTTCTTTTGGTTATTAATGTTATAAACCAGGATTATATTGCACATTTTTGTAAAAAGAAAAACGGTAATTCACCGGATATTGCAATAATTAATCCAGAAAGAGTGATTTGGATGACTTTATAATTGGTTAACATCAGTCACTAACTTCCTATTGAGGGATTGCGTTTGGTTATAGCTCCATCAAAAAACGTACGTAACATAAAACTAAATTAACGTTATTTACCATTTTTCTATTTCTTGTAGGGTTCTTTCTGTTTGTCTTTTTTTCTGCTTGTATTGGTGCTACATCACCGCATCAATATCTCTGGCTGCACCTTTACCTTTGGTTTTTATTTTTGTTTAATTGAGGACTGGAGAAATGCAATCAAATTTTACAAGCGCCGTCAAGGACAACGGCCTTTCGACATATTCTCACTCTAATCTTTGGCACCACACCTGAAGACGGTCAAGTACGAAGACCCACCCGCATCCAAAGAAAACAAAAACCAGATAAGTGATTGTTTAGTATAACAGCTATTTATTTTTTTTGTGCTTTATGCCGCCGCTTAATTTTCTCCTCTTGCTGTATTAAATGCTTATTACATGTGCTGCAATTTTTAAAGAGGGATATTGCGCTTTAATAAATATACATATCACGTAAAATAGGAAAAGAGGAAAAGAAATAGATTAATTCAAGCAATTTGTTTGGTATTAATCAGCTTGTTTTTGACTTTCGATAATCCGCTTTAACTGTTTTGAAATTAACCTTATTAACAAACGCTTTGTAGCGATCGATAATATCTTTTTATGTACATTACTAGGTTTAGCGCAAAAGAAACCTGTACTAAATTATTATTTATTAATTTTATTAAATACATAAATAAAAAGTTTACCTCGAGTAGGATTTGAACCTACGACCTGTACTTTGCTAGAGTACTATATAATAACTGTTATACTAAAGTTTCAATAGACGGGCAACGTCGATGTTATTGTTTAAAGGCGAGTGTTGTAGATACGACACCTATTTGTTAATTGAAGTAAAATAGGTACATGATATACTGGGTGTTATTAATTTATTTTTGCTGAATACATAATGCACTGAGGCATAAGAATTAATCCTCATGTTGTGTGTAACAACACGTTTGATTTAATTAAAGGTATTTGCTTTTTTATCTTCCTCCAATATATTAGTCAGGAACTATTTGTGTTATGATAACTATATGAATATACATATCACGAATAATGTAAGGTTGCTAAGAGTTAACCCTCATTTTGGTGTTATAACCTGTGTAATTACTGACGTACCTTTTTTTTGGTTCTAACTAGGTTATGTTTGAATTTTTTTTATTTACAATAAATATTCAGATTGGAGGCTACGTTCTCAGTCTTTTGTATTTGCTGTGGTGTTACCTGACTCCTTTCTTTTATTGTTACGAATCTATCCTTATGGTCGACTCTGGCTTTCTCTCTTTACCAGAGCTGGTACCTAATAATATTTCTAAAGAGAGTGGCGCCGCATCCGGGTTTCTAGAGGTAAGTTAATCCAGCGATTAACTTCGCTTCGCTGTAATAAAAGTGGCACCAAACGTTTCGGCCATAATTAACTTACTTCATCCTTGCTTTTCTTTCTTTCATGGTAATCATTTCTCAACGATCTTCATCACTGCCTTTAGCTATTCCGTTAACCTTTCATGTCTTTTATTTCTTTTATTAAAAATTGTTTAGCAAAAAGGTGCACCACAATCAGAAGAAGGTATTATATTTAAATTGGAAGTACAAAATGTTACTGGTAAAGTTGTATGTACATATATATTTGCAGGGTAACGAGAGTATTATAAATTCGCGTAATTTGAATTCGGGTGTTTATATAGATTTTCAATATTAAGCGGTTTTTTTTTTGTTTGTTACTGTTTTACTATACCTATGCAAATTTTTTTTTATCAGTGCACACAGGTTTCTTTATTTTTTAACCAATATGGACATTAATCGATTACATTTAGGTGAACTTGAATACGAGTTAAAAATTCGTGGGGGTGCGTTAGCTCATACGATTAACGACAGTCGTGCAACGCTGCGACGACTTTTAAAAGCTGAATAATCCGATGACTTTGTCCTTCCGTCTTATCCATTTTCTGCCAATGACGATTTAACTGCTGTTTCCGGCGTAATTACTACATGAACTGCGAAACTTGAGTCATTTGAAGATGTGGTGGGGGGAGGCGCGTATTTAAGTGTTCTCGCTACTTTAGCCCACGTTGACCAACGTTTACATCGAACGCGCACATGTTGTGAGATATCTTCAGACGCACTCGCCCGCTTTAAAGAGTTACAAAATTTTTGCGTACCCTTCGCGAACTGTTAGATCTCAAAGCCTTCAAGTTCAATAAAAGTTATCAAATATCTGCTATGGACATACCTCATCCTAGTACATCGAGTCCAATAAAATCGCCATCATCGAGGCTTTCTGTTAACGCTACACCAGTTTTTAGATGGGGACTTAAATTTACCGGGGATGGGTCAGGAGCTACTCTGACTTTATTTCTCGATACTGTCGAACGTATGGCTAGACCTCGCGGGGTTGATAAGGTAACCTTATTCGAAACTGCTTACGATCTATTTGATGGTCAAGCGCGAATGTGGTACAACATGAATTCTTCTCGTGTCAATGACTGGGATGAATTAACTGAACTACTACGACAGACGTTTCTATCTCCTTATTACGACGACGACCTTTTAGATGAAATTAAATCTAGAATTCAAGGACCTTCTGAAAAAATTGACATTTATTTTTCTTTAATGCCAGACTTAATAGATCACCTCCTGAAGCCGAGCAAGTGCGTATTATCCGACGCAATTTAGCACCTTTTTACTTAGATAAATTAGGTTATACAGTTCCCACAACTGTACAAAGCTTGTTACAAGAATGTAAACGGTACGATGTGGTTAAATACGAGATTAGTCGTGTAAATACACTTCGAAATCAATCGTCTATGCCTATTTTGGAACCAGAATTTGCTTACCAACCACCGCGTAGACCATTTCATCGTGCACCTGTCCACGAAGTTAGCACTTCGCCTTGTTGGAATTGCCAGCGTCTAGGTCATTCTAGCAATTCTTGTCAGCAACCAAAACAGCTTATCTGTTATCGCTGTGGTCAACGAGGTTGCACTACTCGAAATTGAACAAATTGTTCGGGAAACGGGATTCGGGAAACACGTTAAATCGTGGCGAGTCTCCTGCTCAATCAAAGACGATCTTCGCGACTTCATTTCCTGTTAAAACCACTTTAGATTTTGTTATTCAACACGTGTCCCGAGACAATCGTCCTTATGTTAACATTCAAATTCATGGAATTTCTTTGTTGGGTTTGTTAGATTCGGGAGCTTCTCGATCTCTAGTGGGTAATAAAACCTTTCAATTATTACAAAAATTAAATTTACTATTTGTGAGTCAACCGACTTGTTGCACTGTCGCTAACGGTGTTGACAGTTCAGTACTCGGGTATATCAGTACCCCTATCACTCTTAAACATAAAACGATAATAGTAGATCTTTTGGTCATGCCTGAGTTAGCGCAAGATCTTATTTTGGGTATAGATTTTTGGGAACGAATGGGTATTATCCCAAACATTACAGATGATGTTTGGCATTTTACTTCTGAACCTCTCTCTACATATGTAGCCGGAGTTAGTGATCGTTCTGTTCTTTCTCCCTTGCAACAACAACAGCTAGATACACTATTGGCTTGTAAATTCGCAACCATGGGTCAATCCTTGGGCCTCACTGCTGTGGGCGAACACCAGATCGTCGTACCACCAGACGTTCAACCTATTAAACAGAGATACTATCCGGTTAGTCCTCCCAAACAACAACTTATCGATGCTGAAATCGATAACATGCTCTCGCAAGGAATTATCGAACTGTCACAAAGTGAATGGGTTTCACCAGTCTGCCTTGTTCCAAAAAAAGATGGTACTTCTCGTTTTTGCGTAGACTACCGCAAACTAAATTCGGTAACTGTTAAAGACGCTTATCCTCTTCCATATATTGCTACCATCCTGCATCATCTTCGTGACGCTCACTATCTAAGTTCTTTAGAACTCAAATCTGCATACTGACAGGTAGGGGTTGCTGAATCTTCGCGTGCGTATACCGCTTTCACTGTACCGGGACGCGGGTTGTTTCAATTTCGACGCATGCCGTTTGGCTTAACTAATGCACCTGCGACATGGCAGCGCATTATCGACAACATCTTAGGCCCTGATCTTCACCCGAACGTCCTAGTATATTTGGACGATGTGGTTATAGTGTCAAAAGGTTTTGAGGACCACCTTCAAGTCATTTCCACTGTTTTCGATCGATTGCACGCCGCGGGTATCGTGGTTAACCGAGACAAGTGTAGCTTTTGCCGGCCTGAGCTGAAATACTTAGGGTACGTCGTGGACTCTTTTGGACTGCATCCAGATCCTTCTAAGGTGCATGCTATTTTGAACATATTGGCACCTTCCAATGTCAAAGAAGTTCGTCGCTTCTTGGGGACTTGTAGTTGGTACCGACGCTTCATTCCTGATTTTGCTACTGTAGTATCGCCTCTTACGCGTTTATTGCGAAAATCTGTCAAATTTGAATGGACTTCCTAATGCGATGACCCTTTCCGGCGCCTCAAAGAACTGTTAGTTACAGCACCCGTCTTGCATCGTCCTGATTTTACGAAACCGTTTGTTTTACAAGCAGACGCCTCAGCCTATGGGTTGAGCGCTGTGCTGACACAAACATTTAGTGATGGTGAACGTGTTGTCTGTTACCTTCCGCGTTCCTTAACTCGTCAAGAAAGCAACTACAGTACTACCGAGCGCGAATTTTTAGCAGTCATTTGGAGTGTCGAACAACTGCGACACTATTTAGAGGGGGTACACTTTACCGTGGTTACGGACCATCAGTCGTTGCTGTGGCTTCACTCTTTCAAAGATCCACAAGGAGGCTTAGCGCGTTGGGGGTTGAGACTTCAACCTTACAACTTTACTCTAATTCATCGTAAGGGAAAAGAACATCTCGTTCCCGACATGTTGTCTCGCTCAGTCCCAGTCATCACTGCTCTCGCTGACACTTCTACCTTCGTCAATGCGGGTGATTTTAGAAACACCTCTGATCACTGGTATTTAAATATGTTTCGACGCTTAGAATTATCTCCACACAAATATCCTGGTTGGTTCGTCAAAGAAGGTTTATTGTATAAGCATATTCCATCTCGTGTTACTTCCTAAAACCATAAAAATTGGAAATTAATCGTACCAAAAGATTTCCGTCGAGCAATTCTGAAAGACCATCATTACAATGTCACTTCTGGTCATTTGGGGACCTACAAAACCTATTGGCGTGTTCATCAACGCTTCTATTGGCCTAAAATGCTATATGATGTTAAAAAATATATTTCACGATGTAGCGCTTGCGCTCAGCATAAAACCGAACAGTTGAAACCTGCTGGTTTAATGGGATCTCGCCCAAAAGTTTACGAACCATGGCAAATGATCAGTTTAGATTTTATCGGACCTTTCCCTCGATCTAGTCAAAGTTAGTGGTGAGCGATTATTTTAGCAAGTTTGTCCTGCTCTTTCGTATTCGCACTGCAAATACTAAAACCCTGTACAAATGTGTCAAAGAATCTGTTTTTCTACTATTCGGTGTTCCGCAATTCCTTATTTGCGACAACGGAATTCAAATGAGAAGTCATTTGTTCACGAATCTCTGCAAACAATACCAAGTCAAGATTCTTTTTACGTCGCTATATAATCCGCGCGCTGATCCAGCCGAACGGGTTAATCGGGTCGTCAAACAACTCATTTCGACCAACATCAAAGACAATCATCGTTTGTTGGATGTTAATCTTCAAGCTATCGCATGTGCTATTCGCACGTCTAAACACGAAACCAGCGGACTTACTCCTTACCAACTCAACTTCGGTAGAGAACACCGTATTCGGGGAGACAGTTTTGATTTCGACGTGAATATCGAGCCTTCCGACCCCAAATTGTCCGTAGAAACGCGTAGAGATCATCTTCAGAAATCGTATGCTCGTATAGTTGAAAAGCTTAAATCTAGTCATGAACGGGGCCAACATTATTATAATCTGCGTCGTCGTCATCTCACATATACCGTAGGACAGATGGTCTGGCGTCAGAACCAATCTGTATCCGATGCTTCAAAAAAATTCTCTGCTAAACTTGCGCCACGATACCTAAGACCCTTTCGTATTAGACGAAAGCAAGGTTATTTATGCCATGAGCTAGAGGACGAGAGGGGGAAGCCTGCGGGGATTTGGCATGTACAACATTTAAAGCCGTACATCGAGCCAGAGCACTATGGTTAAGTTTTCAAACTACTCGAGGGTTTCTCCCATGATAATTTGGCTCATTACTTTACCACGACTTCTATATGTTCTTTCGTTGTAGTTGATCGTCGGACGTTTTCCTCGTATCGATGGAGAGGGGGGATGTTACACTTTTATTTCCTTATTAATAATTTTTATTTTCTTACTAAGAATTTTTATCCGCTTATAGTGTAAACGGGGCTTTAATCTAAACGTTAACTGCAACTATTGTATTCTATTTAACAATCAAGGTCGTGTGCGACACTTGTCCTTTATCGTACCATTTGATTTTCAACTGCGCCATACGCAGCATTACGAACCGTTCTTTTGGTTATTAGTGTTATAAACCAGGATTATATTGCACATTTTTGTAATAAAAAAAACGGTAAATCACCAGATATTGCAATAATTAATCCAGAAAGGATGATTTGGATGACTTTATAATTGGTTAACATCAGTCACTAACTTCCTATTGAGGGATTGCGTTTGGTTATAGCTACATCAAAGAACGTACGTAACATAAAATTAAATGAACGTTATTTACAATTTTTCTACTTCTTGTAGGGTTCTTTCTGTTTGTCTTTTTTTTCTGCTTGTGTTGGTACTACATCACCGCATCAATATCTCTGGCTGCACCTTTACCTTTGGGTTTTATTTTTGTTTAATTGAGGACTGGAGAAATTCAATCAAATTTTACAAGCGCCGTCAAGGACAACGGCCTTGCGACATATTCTCACTCTAATCTTTGGCAACACACCTGAAGACATACATATCATGTAAAATAGGAAAAGAATTTATTGTACGAACTATGTACAATCTTCATTTTTGGTGATCACTAAAGAAAAAGATTAGTTAAAGCAATTTGTTTGGTATTAATCAGCTTGTTTTTGACTTTCAATAATCCGCTTTAACTGTTTTGAAATTAACCCTATTAACAAACGCTTTGTGGCGATTGATAATTTCTTTTTATGTACATTACTAGGTTTAGCGCAAAAGAAACCTGTTATACTAAAGTTTCAATAGACGGGCAACGTCGATGTTATTGTTTAAAGGCGAGTGTTGTAGATACGACACCTATTTGTTAATTGAAGTAAAATAGGTACATGATGTACCGGGTGTTATTAATTTATTTTTGGTGAATACATAGTGCACTGTGGCATAAGAATAAATCCTCATGTTGTGTGTAACAACACGTTTCATTTAATTAATGGCAGACGCAGACGCAGGCGCAGACGCAGACGCAGTCGCAGGCGCAGGCGCAGGCGCAGGCGCAGACGCAGACGCAGGCGCAGACGCAGACGCAGACGCAGACGCAGAAGCAGACGCAGACGCAGACGCAGACGACAGACGTAGGCGCAGGCGCAGGCGCAGACGCAGACGCAGACGCAGACGCAGACGCAGACGCAGGCGCAGGCGCAGGCGCAGACGCAGACGCAGACGCAGACGCAGACGCAGACGCAGACGCAGACGCAGACGCAGACGCAGACGCAGACGCAGACGCAGACGCAGACGCAGACGCAGACGCAGACGCAGACGCAGACGCAGACGCAGACGCAGACGCAGAAGCAGACGCAGACGCAGACGCAGACGCACACGCAGAAGCAGACGCAGACGCAGACGCAGACGCAGACGCAGACGCAGACGCAGACGCAGACGCAGACGCGGACGCGGACGCAAACGCAGACGCAGACGCAGACGCAGGCGCAGACGCAGACGCAGGCGCAGGCGCAGGTGCACACGCAGACGCAGACGCAGGTGCACACGCAGACGCAGACGCAAACGCAGGTGCACACGAAGACGCAGACGCAGACGCAGACTCAGACGCAGACGCAGATGCAGACGCAGACGCACACGCACACGCACACGCACACGCAGACGCAGACGCAGACGCAGACGCAGACGCAGACGCAGACGCAGACGCAGACGCAGACGCAGACGCAGACGCAGACGCAGACGCAGACGCAGACGCAGACGCAGACGCAGACGCAGACGCAGACGCAGACGCAGACGCAGACGCAGACGCAGACGCAGACGCAGACGCAGACGCAGACGCAGACGCAGACGCAGACGCAGACGCAGACGCAGACGCAGACGCAGACGAGACGCAGACGCAGACGCAGACGCAGACGCAGACGCAGACGCAGACGCAGACGCAGACGCAGACGCAGACGCAGACGCAGACGCAGACGCAGACGCAGACGCAGACGCAGACGCAGACGCAGACGCAGACGCGACGCAGGGGGGGGGAGGAAACAGAGGCAGAGAGACGCAGACGCAACCAGACGCAGACGCAGACGCAGACGCAACGCAGACGCAGACGAGACGCAGACGCAGACGCAGACGCAGACGCAGACGCAGACGCAGACGCGACGCAACGAGACAGACGCAGCAGCGCAGACGCAGACGCGACGCAGACGCAGACGCAGACGCAGACGCAACGCAGACGCAGAGCAGACGCAGACGCAGACGCAGACGCAGACGCAGACGCAGGAGCAGACGCAGGCAACGCACGCAGACGCAACGCAGACGCGACGCAGACGCGACGCGACCGACGGCGGACGCACGAGCGGGACGCAGACGCGACGCAAAACGCAGACGCAGACGCAGGCGCAGACGCAACGCAGACGCAGACGCAGACGCAGACGCAGACGCAGACGCAGACGCAGACGCACGCAGCGAACGCACGCAGCAGACGACGCAGCGCAGCGCAGACGCAGACGCAGACGCAGACGCAGACGCAGACGCAGGCACCAGCGCAACGAGCGCAGACGCAGACGACGCAGACGCAGACGCAGACAGACGCAGACGAGACGCAGACGCAGACAGACAGACCGACGCAGACGCGACGCAGACGCAGACGACGAGACGAGACGCAACAACGAGGAGACGCAGACAGACGACGCAGAGAACACGCACGACGCAGCGCGAGCGACGCACGCAACCAGACGCAGACGCGACACAACGCAGACAGACCACGCGCGAGCGCGCAGACGCAGCGCAGCGCAACGCACGCGAGAACAGACGCAGAGCAACGCACAACAAACAGCGCAACAACACGCGAGCGAACAACAACACGAACACGCAACCAGAAGACCACAACCAGCAGAAAGAACGAAAAGCAACCAACAAGAAGGAGAAAAAAAAACCAAAACGCAACCAGCAAACGCGAGCAGACGCAGAACGCAGACGCGACAGACGCAGACGCAGACGCACAGCAGACGCAGACGCAGACGCAGACGCAGACAGACGCAGACGCAGACGCAGACCGACAGACGCAGACGCAGACGCAGACCAGACGCAGACGCAGACGCAGACGCAGACGCAGACGCAGACGCAGACGCAGACGCAGACGCAGACGCAGACGCAACGACGCAGACGCGCAGACGCAGACGCAGACGCAGACGCAGACGCGAGGACGCAGACGCAGACGCAGACGCAGACGCAGACGCAGACGCAGACGCAGACGCAGACGCAGACAGACGCAGACGCACGCAGACGCAGCACGCAGACGCACGACGCAAGACGCAGACGCAGACGCAGACGCAGAGCACGCAGACGCAGACGCAGACGCAGAGCGCGAGACGCAGACGCAGACGCAGACGCAGACGCAGACGCAGACGCAGACGCAGACGCAGACGCGAGACGCAGACAGACGCAGACGCAGACGCAACACGACGCAGACGCAGACGCAGACGCAGACGCAGACGAACGCAGACGCAGACGAGACGCAGACGCAGACGCAGACGCAGACGCAGACGCAGACGCAGACGCAGACGCAGGCGCAGGCGCAGGACGCAGACGCACGCAGACGCAGACCAGACGCAGACGCAGACGCAGACGCAGACGCAGACGCAGACGCAGACGCAGACGCAACGACGAGACGGAGACGCAGACGCAGACGCAGACGCAGACGCAGACGCAGACGGCAGACGCAGACGCAGACGCAGACGCAGACGCAGACGCAGACGAGCGCACGCAACGCAGACGCAGACGCAGACGCAGACGCAGACGACAGACGCAGCGCAGACGCACGACGACGCAGACGCAGGACGCAGACGCAGACGCAGACGCAGACGCAGACGCAGACGCAGACGCAGACCAGACGCAGACGACAGACGAACGCAGACGCAGACGAGACGCAGACGAGACGCAGACGCAGACGCAGACGCAGACGCAGACGCAGACGCAGACGCAGACGCAGACGCAGACGCAGACGCAGACGCAGACGCAGACGCAGACGCAGACGCAGACGCGAGCGAGCAGACGAGACGCAGACGAGACGAGACGCAGACGCGACAGACGCAGACGCAGACGCACAGCACGCACAGACGCAGACGCAACGCAACGCACGCACAGCACAGCAACGCAGACGCAGACGCAGACGCAGACGACCAGACGCAGACGCAGACGTCAGACTGCAGACGACAGACGCAGACGCAGACGCAGACGCAGACGCAGACGCAGACGCAGACGCAGACGCAGACGCAGACGCAACGCAGACGCGACAGACGCAGACGCAGACGCAGACGCAGACGCAGACGCAGACGCAGACGCAGACGCAGACGCAGACGCAGACGCAGACGCAGACGCAGACGCAGACGCAGACGCAGACGCAGACGCAGACGCAGACGCAGCAACGAACGCAACGCAACGCACGACGCAGACGCACGACAGCAGACGCAGACGCAGACGCGAGCGACGCAGACGCAGACGCAGACGCAGACGCGAGACGCAGACGCAGACGCAGACGCAGACGCAGACGCAGACGCAGACGCAGACGCAGACGCAGACGCAGACGCAGACGCAGACGCAGACGCAGACGCAGACGCAGACGCAGACGCAGACGCAGACGAGACGAGACGGACGCAGCGCAGACGCAGACGCAGACGCAGACGCAGACGCAGACGCAGACGCAGACGCAGACGCAGACGCAGACGCAGACGCAGACGCAACGCAACGACGCAGACGCAGACGCAGACGCAGACGCAGACGCAGACGCAGACGCAGACGCAGACGCAGACGCAGACGCAGACGCAGACGCAGACGCAGACGCAGACGCGACGCAGACGCAGACGAACGAGACGCGAGACGGAGACGCAGACGCAGACCAGACGCAGACGCAGACGCTGACGCAGACGCAGACGACAGACGCAGACGCAGACGCAGACGCAGACGCAGACGCAGACACAGACGCAGACGCAGACGCAGACGCAGACGCAGATGCAGACGCAGACGCAGACGCACACGCAGACGCAGACGCAGACGCAGACGCAGGCGCAGACGCAGACGCAGACGCAGACGCAGTCGCAGGCGCAGGTGCACACGCAGACGCAGACGCAGACGCAGACGCACACACACACACGCACACACATACACACAGGCACACACAAACACGCACTCACGCCCGCACGCACACACACACACACTCTCACACTCACACTTACACTCACACTCACTTTCACACTCACAATCACACTCACACTCAAATAGACACACTTGGCAATACCTAGTCAAATGTAATAAGCTGGTTTACCATTGTGAAAAAAAAATGCATAACCTTCTATACCTACATATGTGTATGTAGGTTGGAAGGTAAAAATAAAAATACACATTTAAAACTTTTGTTTCCTTTGATTTCTATTTTCAGTTTCATCAACGTGTCGTTTTTAGTTTTTATGGTACATTGATAAATTGTCCACTAACAAAATTCTACTTATTTAATGGACTCTTAGGGTGAGAATTATTTTAATGGGCTTATAAGTTAATCCTTCTATAATTTTATATATGAAATCGGGCCATAATTATTTTTTCCCAGCTTATTAAATATTAGGTGTTGACTTTCATTATCGCAAATGTGTTTAGTAATAATAGCTTTGACATGCCACTTTTCATTACTTTCTGTGTCTTATTACACTATCAAGCTGCACTACGCGTTGTTCAGACCTACCGTAGTAAGCGCGTACCCAAGCCAACTGCGCGTATAACGACTGGATTTCAGTCGTTATATCCATAAATAGCAACATCGGATCAAAGAGAAGTTGTCTAGGCGCCACCACGACCTTACATCCTTCTAAAATGAATAGATCCACGTGAGGTGTTAAGTTAATCCTACATGACTGTGGTAAGGTAGGTACTCAATAAAACTATACAGATGTCAAGTTCAAACACATTTTCACTTTAATAAAATACGTTAAATTTCATCTCAGAAAACTTAATGCATGTCGATCCAATTTTGAATATATTTAAGTTCAATATCCTTTAAAAGTAAATTTATCCAAAGCATAATAAAATTTTGGAGCATACAAGTCGTCGTAAACTTAGTAATCGCACCCTATATATTCATAGAATACAGTAATAAAACATTATCTGGATCGCTGCTAATTGACCTTCGTATACACACAGCTTAATATTTATAATATAACTATCATAAAAATTCTGAAATAAATGATATATATATATATATATATATATATATATATATATATATATATATATATATTTAGAAAAATAGTACTTTGATCTATTAACTTTTAACCACACACACATTGATTCTTATTAAAAAAATTTAAAGACATAACGATCAGTATTTTCTATCAAATAATAAATGAATACTTTCCCTTTAACCTGTATTTAAACATTCACCAACGTAAATAAATTGTAATAATGCGAATCTGAAATTTTCTGCTTAATAAATATCTTTTTATCAGTGATTAATTCTTGACTGTTAATGAATGCAAAATAAGTAATTTTTGTAATCAATCTGTCTCAAAATAAACAGATGAATCATAAAACCAAGACTTCAACGATTGATTACTCTAAAGCGGTGTAATCCTTTATGAAATTCCACTCAAAGAAACAATTAACTATAGATTAGATTATTCTTAGATAATTATGTTCCGCAGTTCTTTCTCCGGGATAATGTGGCATGCTATGGGGTTGGTTTATTCTTATTAAACCTTAATCTGTATCCCGGCGGGTGACTGACATACGGCCCTGATATTTGCGTATTTTGCCCGTCGCGCGACTCGCCAAGTTAAACGTCCGATGCGTAAAACGAAATGGGGCAATCTAATTTACGATATGCCCCTCTCGAAAAACAAAGCAAGTCACGGAATATATTTACTCGCACTTGATCCTCAAAATTTTTGAATGTTTTTAGACAGTCGGTTTGGAGCTGTTATGACCGCACAGGTACTTAAATCAATAACATTATTATCCAATACTGTTTAACTTAATTCATACAGGTTTGAACACCTTTATTTTGATACTTAAAACATTGATTTAGGTTCGCGACAATACACAACATTTCCAATTCGATGTTTGCTATTTAATTATAAATCTGCTCAAAATTTATACTCGCTTGTAATTCTAACTCTCAATAAATCCTTTCATTTGTAAATGTTTAGTTACTTTATCCCCAAAATGGGTTTTAGCAGAAGATTAATATTCACTGCAACACTAATCATTAACAAATTACAAACAAACAACACATACCGTTTTATGATCTCACAAAATACTCGCGCGCAACCACCCCTTAAGGATTGCTCTTTGCCAAGCGACTCTCCTTGTACGCCTAGCAGTCTCTGCCTTATAACCCGCGATCTTCCATTTTGCCCAACGTCATCATATTTTTCGCGCTAAAATCACAATCAACTTATCCCAAGAGAGCTTTCTACTGCGCATCTTTACCGAGTGAAAAGTCTGAAACGGAACTAACACAGCCGGTACGAGAAAAACGTAGCATCTTAAATTTCTTTACAAACACCCTCACACTCTTTGAGAAGACCCTAATTCACATTTAAATTCACTCCATATACTGTCCAGATATATAGTTAACTTTTTATGAAAGTTTTACATACACTCGATTCGTCCTTCTGCACAACTTAGCAAATTCTAACACCATTTGTTCTTGAGAATGCATTCAATTTTTGTATTGCACAATGTTACCACATTTATAAAGGCACTTTAATACAATGTCAACATATCATAAATTAACTCACTCACACATTCATAACAATTTGACCACCGCATTTCATAGCACAGTGCCAAACTCCGTTAGCATTTCACCATTGTTGTCTCAGCAGGGGTTTTACCAAAACATTATTTCTCAATCAAATTTCATACTTTCAACTCAGAAATCTTCATACAACATTTATGTACTCTTTTATGCGATACACAACGTTTCACTACAATTCCAGTGGCGTAGCATGTATACTATTTTACATTCTGTACATAAAAAAATTTCTCGTGCAAACCCACGTTCATTTACTATCCACAATATGTTCCAAGCACAATACAAGACTGCATGTACACAGTGTTTCAAAATAATCTCACCATTGCAAACTTTATACAGGATTTTTTTAAACAGATATTAACAAGACTTTATAATTCTTATGTCATGTCGTATTTTAGTTATGTTCATTAAATAGATGAAAATATAACAATGTGCTTTGGGAAATATTTCAATAAAGCATGACAAAACGTAAAAGAAATATACGCTAAGTTATTCTTTTACATAAAATATAAAATCCTGAAAGTAAATTATAGAACGTGCAGTGTAATAAAAATAATAGGTTATTACACTACAGCATAGGAGTTTGGGTTAAACCAGGATAAACGATGTTTATTGGCTATAACCTGAAAAACAGAAAGCAATAATAAAATTATTAGGATGTTAAATAAAATTCAATAGCAATTTAATATATTTGTGTTAAATATTTTGTACGCGGTGTTCAGTTTAGTTTGTTCTATTATCAGTTTACGACTTCACATATTTATATTATCTATATGTGCGATTATATGATATTAATTTGTTCATATTATCAGTTACACTTACATATTAATATTATCTATATTGACGGAATAACTTAAAAACTGAAAATAGTTCTGGATTATACATAATATTATAACATTAACTCTTTTACGCCAGATTAAAATTAAACATTAATGTGGGGATAATAGATAAAATAAAATAATATTGATATTAAGATTTGTGTGGTTTTAAGCATTTCCTCGCATAAAACCATCTAAATATTCTTTACTACCCAATATTTTTCCTCCGGCCTTAGCGACAGTTGGGATCACCAACTGCAGCGGCAATTCATTTTTACCTTCCAGCCAACATATACATAATGTAGGTATAGAATGTTATACAACCGAAATTCATTTTCACTATCGCTAAATCGACTTATTACCTCATTTTTCAACTTTCAGCCAAGTTTCGCCAAGATTGGCCATCAGGTCTGGATGTCTGTGTGTGTCTGCGTGTCTGCATGTCTGGGTATTTGCGTGTCTGCATGTCTGCATGTTTGCGTGCCTGCGTGTCTGCGTGTCTGCGTGTCTCCGTGTCTGCGTGTCTGCGTGTCTGCGTGTCTGCATGTCTGCGTGTCTGCATAGTGCGTGCACACGCAGACGCACAGACACGCAGACGACACGCAGACACGCAGACACAGACACGCGTGCGTCGTGCGTGTGTGCGTGTGAGAGTGTGTGCGTGTGTGTGTGCATGTGTCGTGTGTGTGTGCGTGTGCGTGTGCGTGTGTGCGTGTGCGTGTGTGCGTGTGCGTGTGTGCGTGTGTGCGTGTGTGCTGTGTGCTGTGTGCGTGTGGTGTGTGCGTGTGTGCGTGTGTGCATGTGCGTGTGTTCGTGTGTGCGTGTGTGCGTGTGTGCGTGTGCGTGTGCGTGTGTGCGTGTGTGCGTGTGTACGTGTGTGTGCGCGTGCGTGTGCGTGTGTGCGTGTGTGCGTGTGTGCGTGTGTGCGTGTGTGCGTGTGTGCGTGTGTGGGTGTGTGCGTGTGTGCGTGTGCACAGACACACAGACACACAGACACACAGACACACAGACACACAGACACACAGACACACAGACGCACAGACACACAGACACACAGACTCACAGACACACAGATACACAGACACACAGACACGTAGACACACAGACACTCAGACACACAGACACGCATACGCGCATACACACAGACACACAGACACACAGACACACAGACACACAGACACACAGACACGCAGACACGCAAACACGCATGCACGCTCACACGCAGACACGCAGATATGCAGACACGCATATACACACAGACATCCAGACCTGATGGACAATCTTGACGAAACTTGGCTGAAAGTTGCGTTTGCACAGACACACAGACACACGGACAGACAGACACACAGACACACAGACACACAGACACACAGACACACAGACACACAGACACACAGACACACAGACACACAGACACACACACACACACACACACACACACACACACACACACACACACACACACACACACAGACACACAGATACACAGATACACAGACACACAGACACGTAGACACTCAGACACACAGACACACAGACACACAGACACACAGACACACAGACACACAGGCACACAGACACACAGACACACAGACACACAGACACACAGACACACAGACGCACAGACGCACAGACACACAGACACACAGACACACAGACACACAGACACACAGACGCACAGACACACAGACACACAGACACATAGACACACAGACACACAGACACACAGACACACAGACACTCAGACAAACAGAGACACAGACACACAGACACGCAGACACGCAGACACACAGACACACAGACACACAGACACACAGATACGCAGACACGCAGACACGCAAACACGCAGGCACGCACACACGCAGACACGCAGACACGCAGATATGCAGACACGTAGACATGTAGACACGCAGTCACTCAGACACGCAGACACGCAGACACGCAGACACGCAGACACGCAGACATGCAGACATGCAGATATGCATACACGCAGACACGCAAATACGCAGACACGCGTATACACACAGACATCCAGACCTGATGGACAATCTTGACGAAACTTGGCTTAAAGTTGAAAAATGAGATAATAAGTCGATTTAGCGATAGTGAAAAAAAATTTCGGTTGTATAACATTCCATACCTACATTATGTATATGTTGGTTGGAAGGTAAAAATGAATTGCCGATGCAGTTGATGATCCCAACTCTCGCTAAGGCCGGAGAAAAATATTGGGTAATAGAGAATATTTAGACGATTTTATGCGAGGAAATGCTTAAAACCACACAAATCTTAATATCAATATAATTTTATTTTATCTATTATCCCGACATTAATGTTTAACTTTAATCTGTCGTAAAAGAGTTAATGTTATAATATTATGTATAATCCAGAACTAAATGTCTATTTTCAATTTTCCGTAAAAGATTATTGTAGACTTATATTATTTCTCCCAATAAACCTTAATTTACAAGTTGATCAGTTATTCAATAAATTATATCATATAACCGCACATATAGATAATATAAATATGCGTGCGTGCGTGCGTGCGCGTGCGCGTGCGCGTGCGCGTGCGCGTGCGCGTGCGCGTGCGTGCGGTGCGTGCGCGTGCGCGTGTGCGTGTGCGTGGTGCGTGTGCGTGTGCGTGTGTGCGTGTGCGTGTGCGTGTGCGTGTGCGTGTGCGTGTGCGTGTGCGTGTGCGTGTGCGTGTGCGTGTGCGTGTGCGTGTGCGTGTGCGTGTGCGTGTGCGTGTGCGTGTGCGTGCGTGTGCGTGTGCGTGTGCGTGTGCGTGTGCGTGTGCGTGTGCGTGTGCGTGTGCGTGTGCGTGTGCGTGTGCGTGTGCGTGTGCGTGTGCGTGTGCGTGTGCGTGTGCGTGTGCGTGTGCGTGTGCGTGTGCGTGTGCGTGTGCGTGTGCGTGTGCGTGTGCGTGTGCGTGTGCGTGTGCGTGTGCGTGTGCGTGTCGTGTGCGTGTGCGTGTGCGTGTGCGTGTGCGTGTGCGTGTGCGTGTGCGTGTGCGTGTGCGTCGTGCGCGTGCGCGTGCGCGTGCGCGTGCGCGTGCGCGTGCGCGTGCGCGTGCGCGTGCGCGTGCGCGTGCGCGTGCGCGTGCGCGTGCGCGTGCGCGTGCGCGTGCGCGTGCGCGTGCGCGTGCGCGTGCGGTGCGCGCGTGCGCGTGCGCGTGCGCGTGCGCGTGCGCGTGCGCGTGCGCGTCGCGTGCGCGTGCGCGTGCGCGTGCGCGTGCGCGTGCGCGTGCGCGTGCGCGTGCGCGTGCGCGTGCGCGTGCGTGCGTGCGCGTGCGCGTGCGTGCGTGCGCGTGCGCGTGCGGTGCTGCGTGTGCGCGTGCGCGTGCTGCGTGTGCGTGTGCGTGTGCGTGTGCGTGTGCGTGCGTGTGCGTGTGTGCGTGTGCGTGTGCGTGTGCGTGTGCGTGTGCGTGTGCGTGTGCGTGTGCGTGTGCGTGTGCGTGTGCGTGTGCGTGTGCGTGTGCGTGTGCGTGTGCGTGTGCGTGGTGCGTGTGCGTGTGCGTGTGCGTGTGCGTGCGTGTGCGTGTGCGTGTGCGTGTGCGTGTGCGTGTGCGTGTGCGTGTGCGTGTGCGTGTGCGTGTGCGTGTGCGTGTGCGTGTGCGTGTGCGTGTGCGTGTGCGTGTGCGTGTGCGTGTGCGTGTGTGTGTGTGTATGGATGTATGTTTTCCTAAGGTAGAATTTAAGGGTTATTTAAAATTTTTGCATTACCTGAATAACGGTTTATTTTATAAGAAAAGGTGTTGACGTATTATTTAAAGAAAATTTAATAATGCCTAACTTTTCTTTATACAGTTTTTTAATATAACGCAAGGTAAGTTTTTTTGTAAATTAACAGGTATATATTAATATCTATCTGACATGAAGTTTTAAACGTCATTCTGACAATTATTTTTTTTGTTTTTACAATGTTGCCTGTTCTCGTTATTGATGTATAAAGACAGAGGTTCTGTAGTGGCCTTAAAAAAATTATAATTCAAATTATTTCTTTTCTCTTAATTTTTTAAGTTAGCATCTAGACATATATTACCCTCTGACAGACATGAATTTTTACACGTCTGTTTGACGCTGTTTTTAGAATGTTCCATATTTTCGTAACTAACTTATTAAGAACAGGTTGCATAATTATCCTTAAAAAAAAAGAAGTAAAATGATTTCATTTCTGGTAATTTCCATTTTGTAGGTCGGAAGGTCGTGCGGTGTTCCACGCCAGATATTTTATATACCTTAAAAAAATTAGTGCCTACATGGTACATGTATCATGTAAATAAGGCATTGGCAAAATAAATAATTTTCATAATTCTTTGTATTAAATTTTTAGGCATTTCTGCTCATTGAGTCGTTTGAACTGATAAATAAATACTAGTTTCTGCATTAGCTATTTATATATAACTCCATAATATCCAGAATATACGCGTAACACTGTATTTACAATCAAAAACTTTAGTTGATCCGTTGACTGTTATAGATTTATTCAATTCTGTGCTATAGGCGGCACACATTACCAACCTTTCTTTACTTCTTTATTTTTGTCACTAGTAACACTTAATAACTAATACCAATAAAGGCAACTTATTACTAAAAAAGCGTTCACATTTTAGTTATAGTTTAGATAGTCGAGCCATCTGTATTGCAAAACATTAACTAAAAATAACGTTTTTAGTGCATCTCTTAATAATTTAAAAAATGCACTACTTTTTTTACTAGATAGCTGATGCCCTGAAGCGATTTATTTTGCTTACGTAAGATCTAAAAGTCTTTGTAAAATTGTAGAACTTTTAAAAATCAAATACAAGGATTAGCATACCTTGTCATGTTAATACGGTTAATTACAAGATGTTACTTTAGTAATAGCATGTTTTACAAAACGAATAAGAATATTCATGTTGTCATGATTTAGTCGCAGTATTCAATGTTGAAGAGGATTTAATTGATATTATTCATGAACCAGATGATTCATAATGTTCACATCAGTAAATTTAATAAACTCACATATTTCCATAAAAGAAAAAATGAGCAATTTAAGAGAACAATAATTAGACGCGATCAAGTTTCAAATATTTTCTTTTGTTTTAGATAATTGAAAACAAGTGATTTCTCAGATTTTTCTTTGTAGAGCCATTTAAAAATAAATCAAAAAACAGTTTACACTTTTTCATTGTTATTTTTTGTTGTCTTTAATATCATGCCATCTACATATCTATCTGACGTTTAGGATTCCCACATTCATCATCAACTTTTTTTTTTAAATACGGACCTGGATTTTTTTAACTTTACAAATCACTTGTTTCATTGTGGTTACCATAACATATACTAAGTTAGGTTGGAGTATTTGTTTCGTATCCAAACAGTCATCATCAAGCTCCTAATATAATTATAATTGTTTTCAATACGGCCCTGTAATTTTTTAAAGAATTTTTGAAGATTTTTATAGGTGATGGTAACCATAACATCTACTGGAAAGAAGCTTCGTATAGAAAACGTAATAGGAATATAGGTATACGGAATAAAAAACAATGAAAACTGCTAAACACTGAAGGGCATAAAGAACACGTAAAGACTATTACAGCAACAATGAAAAGTACTAAACACTAAGGAACATAAAGAACACGTAAAAACCGTCACAGCAAGTGCTCAAAAATGTATCCCCGTTCTTGAATGCAGCACCTTACCCGATTTTTTAACTTATTAATAGCTCTTACAAGATGTCCACGTGGAATGGCGCATATCTCTCGTATTAAATAATTTCTTAAATTTCTATATCTTGGGGTGTATCCTTTTTTAAATACCCCCAAAGAAAGTAATCCAGAGGATTCAAATCTGGACTTATTTAGGAACAAACGAATGTTTTGTTGATATAAAAATTATTAAATCGACATTTATTTTGGTTCTTCTAAATTAGGTAATATTTATTTGGTTGGGACTTTTAGAACAGTTAGAAATATAAATTTATATGTATACGAGGGCTACTAAGAAAGTATTCAAATTAACGTTTTATGACTTGGAATTCAATTCAATCAATGAGTTTACAGCGGCACGTATGTTTCAAAATTTTATTAAGGTTTTGGGATAAATCTCTTTTGTAGTCTGATTGAATTTGAGTTGTGAATGCCTTCCACAGTCAGATAGGATTAATTTAACATCTCGCCTATGACTATTTATTTTAGAAAAGATTGTGGTGGCGCTTAGAGAGAATTTTTCCTGGACTGAGCAATCTGAGTTGTAGATTTATAGTAAGTGTAAGATGTTTGAAACTACCTTTCAATCATTTTATTTCTTATGTCGTTCCCGCTCATTTCCGCTGTAGCTGGCTTGGCAACCCGCTTACTTCCGTAAGCCTGTACGACGCCTAGTGCGGTTTGCACGTGTAACAAGACGGCGTTCTAACTTTATACGTGAAAATAAGAATACCGGTTGTCAGAATGACGTTACACTACAATCTAGTATATTTCAAACCAATTTTAGTAGTGCAGACAGATTTTCCAACTCCCATTTCTTTTACTCTATGTTAAAAACTTATTTTTTCTTGAATCACCTAAAGGAAACGCTATACTGTGACAGTATTTCGTACCAAAGGCGGCTGATTTCGGGATTATTCTGTATCTCCATTGCAACAAAAAATAATTTACTTTTTGTCCTAGTACAAAAAGTTATTTGACCTTCACCAAATATCAACCTGGTGTGAATTACGTCCATGGGATGTCATTACTTGAATAAATACAATTTTAAAATTTTTGCATGATCAACAGAAACGACGTTTTCAGTCATAACTAAGTATTGACATTTAATATAACTTTCGTTTTGAACAAGTGCAAGTTTATTTATATCTTTTGAGTGAATATCTTCTACGAACAGATGTCGACATTTGCTGTCGCCGGTGGTACCATTTGCCTTCACATTATTCCACTAACATCTGTCCCATTTGAGTGAAATTTATAAAGGTAAAATCCCATGAATATTAACTAAAAACTACACGGTACTTTTTATTTCACTAAAAAATAGAATAATACTCATCTTATATAAAATTAGTATTTTGTCTGACTTGTTAGCGACATAAATAAGAGGTTCCCAAAAACACAGTGAACTGCAAATAAATGAATATAAAGATAAAAGTGACCGGACAAAAATTGTATGTGTTATTGGTACAAAAACATTTTCGAGACTCGGAAGATTGCTGGAGACCGCTTCTCGTCGTCCAGCGGCTTTGTTCCTCGTCCCGAAAATTGACATTTTTTGTACTAATGAAACAAAAAACTATTTATATACTGAAAATACTAATTATTTTCACTAAAAATTATAACGAAAGTTCCATGGTTCATTATCATCCGTTTATTCATGATTATTCATGAAATTAAAGTATACTGCACAATCATTATTAAAATTCTAGTAAATAAATCGTGATATAAGTACTGGGTGTCCGTATAAGGATACGGAGCGGCTGTATCTCGACAATGGTAGGGCCTAGAGGTTTGGGAAAAAAATCCTTACAAGTAAAATGGGCAAGAGAAGTAGCTGGAAATTATTTTTCATTTCGTAATTTGACCGCTAGGGGGCGTAACTACTATAAATAAACATAAAATTCATGTCATCTTGTTAGACATTGAGCTATAACTTTCAAAACATCATTTGACAGCTTGGGTAATACCGCACCATTTTGCTTTACGACATTTTGCGTACATATCATAACAAGGGAGAGGGCAGCCAACCGATTTGAATATTTTTGGTCTCATTTGAAAGAGTATTTTATGCTCTTTTAAAAAAATTTTAAACTGTTAGTTTAAAGTAAATAAACTAGAGGGCGTTATCTGCAGCGTTTACACATTTTGGTGATTTTCGGAAAAAAGTTAAATGGAAAGGTACTAGTTTCTTGAAAGACTCTAAACCAACATAGCAATAGCTAAATTCTACTGAAAACTGCATCCCGATATCTCCAACCGATCTTTATTTGTATGATAAAATGTCAAAAATTGGAGTGCTTTAATCAGATTAAGTTACCTTATCGAGAAAAACAAATGCCGTAGCCATGGTAACTGACGTAATTTAAATTTTGATTAAACTTTCTTCCCATTAAGCACAAAATCGTTAACACGTCGAGCCTTCCTTCACACTTTATTAAAAAAGCACAAAACCCTTACAATTACTTAAATTAGTCACAAAAAGCTCATAAGTGTTCCAAATGTTTCCGTCATTATCAATGCATTTATTTAATTTATTTTCGGTAGAGAAAACTGCTGCTGCAATTTCAGCCCTGGACAAACTTTTAATAGCATTTCGAATTCGTTCCATCGTATCTTCTCTGGTTGTTGGTTTCTTTTGAAAAACCAGGTATTTTAGTCTACCCCATAGATAAAAACCTAAACATGTTAAATCCGGCGAAGGCGGCGGTCACGGAAACAAACTTCCTCTCCCAATAACACGATACGGATATTGTTCCTCTAAATGCTGACCTACGATTTGGGTATAATGTGCCCGACAACCATCAAGATGAAACCACATATTTCTTCTTGTTTCCAAGGAGACGACATCTTCTAACAGTGGTGGAAGGAAAGTATTCAGAAATTCCAAAAACCTTTCTCCATTAAGGGTTTGGTCTAAAAAATATGGGCCTATAATTTTTCCTTCCACGATTCCGCACCATACGTTTAAACTCCAGCGATTTTGATGTTCTACTTGCCGCATCCGATGTGGGTTTTCCTGAGACCAGTAATGCGTGTTATGCAAATTTACACCTCCTGCGCTATTAAAAGTTGCTTCATCCGTCCATAACATTAGTGACAGATAATTTGGATTTTCCCGAATCATATTAAACAGCCAGTAAATGTGGTTCAGTCTTCTGTCATAATCTGTATCTTGTAATGCCTGATATAAAACGATGTGGTAGGGATGCATTTTCTTTTCTTGAAGAATCTCGTGAACAATTGTTTTTGGGACCCCCAGGTTGTTTCTAAATTTTTCTAGTGCTTAAGGTGGGATCGTATTGCACGTAGGCCAAATCATTAATAATATTTTCTTCAATACGTGTTCTTCGAATTCTTCGAGGTGCTTGCATAGGATGAACGTTGCCTGTCTCCCGTAATCGCCTAGCCAATCTTGAAAACACTTCTCGAGAAAAATGTTGTCTTTGTGAATATGGCATTGCATATTGACGCGACGCAATTACAGCAATTTCCTAACATTGAAAATAAATGCGTAACATATCATATGCTTCCGCGTTAGTTAATGGCATGTTTTATGATAATCGAATTGAAAAAGTAAATCTGAGACACAAAAACTATAAGAACTAACTTTTGACAGTTGTGAAATCAGTATTTTTCAATTTAGCAGTTACAATGGCTGCGGCATTTGTTTTTCTCGATACTTAATCTGATTAAAGCACTCCAATTTTTGACATTTCCTCATATAAATCAAGATCGGTTGGAGATATCGGGATGTGGTTTTCACTAGAATTTAGATATTGTTATGTTGGTTTAGAGTCTTTCAAGAAAGTAGCACCTTTCCATTTAACTTTTTTCCGAAAATCACAAAAATGTGTAAACGCTGCAGATAACGCCCTTTAGTTTATTTACCTTAAACTAAACAGTTTACCAAAAAATGTTCTTTAAAAGAGCATAAAATACTCTTTCAAATGAGATCCAAAATATTCAAATCGGTTGAACTGTGAAAAATGATGTTTTGAAAGTTATAGCTTATCATCTAACTTACTTTCCAAGATAGCGATAGTAGTTACGCCTCTTAGCGGTCAAATTACGAACTTCAAAATAATTTCCAGTTATTTCTCTTGTCCCTTTTACTGATAAGGATTTTTTCCCAAACCTCTAGGCCCTACCCTTGTCGAGATACAGCCGCACCGTACCCTTATCCGGACACCCAGTTGTAACAACCCTTTTTCGTGTTGTACTAAATTATACTTTAATTTCAGATCTTTCATTCATTTAGTAGTAACATAAGAAAAGTTTTTAAATTTTGCATTATAGGATTGAGGTAGGCAACTTAATTTGCATATCTTCATAGTACATATTTTTTTATGTGTAATATTTCGTAAAGATTTATATTTCCCTTTCCGTGAGAAATTGGATGCTGACCGCGTAAAGCGTGATAACTTAATTCTATGCGCAGATGCGTGGGGGACACTTACAGGAGCTATTCTGAAAGCCGCTATTTTTGTTACTTCCTGCTGAATGTTACAGTAGAAAGCATGGTTTTTGCCTAATTTTTTGTGTAAAGTGCCATCGGTTTAGATAGTAAGTTATTTTTTTAATTCATTATATTTAAAACTAAAGCATTTGCTCTTTCCAGGCACTTACTTTTATAATGCATTCTTTCATATGGCATTTTTATATGGCACTTTTATAATGCATTCTTTCATATGACATTTTTATATGGCACTTCAATTTACTTCACGTTACTTACTTCACTTTACTTTAATACTTTGATTATACTATTTTTAATGTTAAATTTTAATTTGATTACCTTTTAAATTGCACTTTATGCATTCACTTCAACACAATGCAACATATAAAGTGGACACCTAATTTCTACGTACAATAATAAGGATAATTCCGGTTTGGCAATTTGGTCGTGATGTAGCATAATTTCAAAAGATTGCACAACGGAGAGAACGACATCACCTAGTTGACCGTTCCACTTCATAAGATAATAAAATCTTAAGTACAGAAAATTACGAAGGTAATTATTTAATGATTTTTTTATACTTTAAGAATAGTAATAAGACTTCTTATTTTTTTTAATCATCCATCAAGATGATAAATAAACTTAATTGCACGTTAATACTTCTTTTATTTTCATAAACACTATTATTGTTCATTAACTAGGTTTAAATGTTCCTATAACAAAGATAGTTTGGCGCTCGAGGTACCATTTTATTGTTTTTATTTACATTACATTTTTTTTATTATTTAGTATAAGAGAAAATAATTAAGCAGATTGGAATCAAGCAGCATTTTAGGTATTTGAGCAAATCAGTTTATTAGAACCTGCCCTTTATTAATCAACCATTCGTTAAAACATGCTTGTCAGCCTCCGAAAAATAATAAGAAATGTGTCGACTAACGGAACACTTTCCATTTACAAGTTTTTTGAAAATTTACACCTCGGACAATTAGAAAAAGTAACATTGGAATAACCACATTTAAAACAAAAGATTTTATCATCACCCTTATCACAGGTGTGATAGGTATGACCCAACTGTCTACATTTAAAGAATGTTGTTGAAGACTTAGCTGTATTAATTTTTGTAGTATTAAAAGTGGAATTTATATTTTTTGGTCTAATACCTGAAAAATGGACCTTAGGTTTAATATTTTGTTTTACTGCAGAGGCAGGTTTGTATTCAGATTGTCTTTGTGAATCTGAATAAGAATTAAATTTGAATTTCGAATTCTGAGCTTTTACTTGCTGTAATTTTTTACACAACTCGACCAGATGAAAAATATCATTAACACTAACAAGAGCTAATTGAGTAGCAAACCAAGGTTGTAAATTTTTCATAATAATCTTTAATTGTTCACCTTCTGAAGGAGGAATGTCTAATTGAGAAAATAAATTAATCATTTCAGAAATAAAAAGGGTCGGAATTTCATCAAAAGCCTGTTTGCGATTTTTAATATCATCTAAAACTTCGTCAGGTCCTTCGGGTATAAAATCACTTTTTAATTTAGAAATAAGATGATCCCAAGTCTGTATGAACGGTCTCACGCCCTGTACCAAACTAAATCTTTCCCTGCAAATAAATCAACACCAGATAAAAGCATCTCCGTCCTATAAATATTTCGAGCACATCACATCTTTGAATAAAAGTAAAAACTTCTTTCTCACTACCATTAAATTTTAAATTTAATTTGTAAACAGGAACAGTAAAAGCAGTTTCTTCACAACTCTCAGCGTCTAAAGGAATTTGCCAAAAAGCTTTCTTTAAATCAATTGAAGTTAAATATCGAACATCTCTTAATTTATCCAAAATATCGTTTAAAAATGGTAAAGGGTAAGCATATTTTTTTGTAACAGAATTTAATTTCTTAGCATCAAAACAAACTCTAAAATCACCTGAGTTCTTCTTAACTAAAACCATTGGAGAATTCCAAGGAGAAGAACTGGGTTTAATAATTCCTTGCTCTAACATATCATCAATTTCTCTGTTCGCATGCTCCAACATAGCAGGAGATAATGGAAAATAACGTTGTTTAATTGGTACTGCATCACCAGTATTAATTGAATGAAAAAATTTATTTGTTTTACCTAACTTTGAAGTTGATAAGGTTTTAAAAGGTCAATAACTTGATTTTATTCAAAAACTTGATCATTATTAAGATCCTCAATACTCTTAATCATAGAAAAAGTTGTCTCCGCAGAGTTTGCAACAAAAGAATTTTCACCAAAATCAGCTTTAATTTCAAATAAACGACAAAAATCTACCCCCAAAGTAATTGCAAATCAATGATGAAAAAGGTGAATTCCTATTTAATTTTAAATCATATTTATCAATTAAATATAAAGCAGGCTTACCTAAAATTGTTACGGTAGCACCACTATCTAATAAAGTAACAAAATTTTCATTAAAAACCCTTACATTAATAAAAGGTCTAACATCATCATTTTTCGCAATAAATTTAGAACAATTTTTCGGAGTTCCATGAGTAACAACAATAATCGGCGCCAGTATAATAACTTTCGATAAACAACGCCAAATTGTAATAACAAAACGTGGTGATGTAACTACTGCATTGTTATGAAGTAATTTGAATATTCTAATAAAGTAATAATGAAATTAGGTAAAATTCTCCCCAAACACAAATCATATAACTAATTGAGATTCTTACCTTTCATCACTAATTTGTGCCTTTGTCTCTAATCGGTTGATTAAATTGGGTGGGTTCTAATAAAATGATTTGCTCATATACCCAAAATGCTGCTTGATTCCAATCTGCTTAATTATTTTCTCTTCACTTAATTAATAAAAAATGCAATATAAAAAAATAATGAAATGAAAACTCGAGCGCCAAACTATCTTTGTTATAGGAACAGTTAAACCTAGTTATTGAACAATAATAGCTTTTATGAAAATAAAAAAATAACAACGTGCAATTATGTTTATTACCATATTGAGAGATGATTGATAGGTAAGTCTGCTTTATATTTAATTGATAAATATGATTTAAACTTAAATAGGAATTCGCCTTCTTCATCATTGATTATTGCTGATGGTTCTTCACAATCCATTTTGGGAAGTGATGATTTATCTTTGACTATTAATGGTATTACGTTAATACTTTGTTTTTGTTATTGTTTCTGAATTTATTGCTACTACCCTTACTGTGGGAGTAGATTTTTGTCATTTATTTGAAATTAAAGCTGATTTTAGTGAAAATTCTTTTGTTGCAAACTCTGCGGAGACAATTTTTTCTATGATTAAGAGTTTTGATGATCTTAATAATGATCAAGTTTTTGAATTAAATCAAGTTATTGACCGTTTTCACCTTCCTTTTTGGCGTTTGGTCGGACAGTTCCTATTTCTGGAGATTTTTATGGTCGACTAAAGGATTTTAAAGAGGTTGATTTATTTATTAATAACCGTGAACAATTAGTTCAAGATTTAAATGAACTTTCACCTATTTTTAAACATGTTAAACAAAATTTACATGCAGCTTACGAAAGAAATTCAAAATCTTACAATTTGCGACGTCGTCCGTTGAAGTTAAACGTTGGCGATTTGGTTTGGAAAAAGAATTTTACTTTATCTGATGCGACTAAAAATTATAGTCAAAAGTTAGCTCCAAAGTTTATTGAAGCGAAAGTTATTGAGGTGGTAGGTCCAAGTACGTACCGATTGGCCACCCCTATTGATAATAAACCATTAGGTGTTTTTCATGTTAAAGATTTAAAACCCCATTAGTTCTTATTTTTTTGTATTCTTTTTAATTATTTTTCTATTCTTAGTATTTTTGAGATTCTTACAAACCATTCTGGTTTTCTTATTTATATTTTTTAATTATTTTGATAATTTTTCAAAGTAATTTTAATTTGGGCTTATTTAGCACATTATTTTTGTGGCTTTGCAAACCACTTATTTTATTTTTGCTACATTTGTTTAGCACGATGGTTGATATTTAGATCCCATTGTGCGATTGTTTTGCGGATTTTGTGGGACAGTAGTTCTCAGGCAGATTATCTTCTTGTATTGGATTTACAATTTGCTATTGTTTCAATAGTGACAATTAAGATAACTATTTTGAGTTTACCTCTGATCGTTAATTTGACGTGTAAACTCTTAACCATGGATAAGAAAACTAGTAATGCTTGTATACATTTTTATTTTTTGATTGATTTAGTTATTTTGTTTTTACTGATTAGGTGAAGGGAAAATAATTAAGCAAATTAGAATCAAGCAGCATTTTAGGTATTTGAGCAAATAAGTTTATTTGAACCTATCCCAATTTAATCAACCGACTAGAGTCAAAGGCACAAATTAGTGGTGAAAGGTTAGTATCTCAATTAGTTATATGATTTGTGTTTAGGGAGAACTTTACCCAATTTCATTATTACTTTATTAGAATATTCAAATTACATAATAACGATTGAGTAGTTACATCACCACGTTTTGTTATTACAATTGGCACCGTTCAATGTGAGTTATTACAATTTGGCGTTGTTTATTTATTGTTATTATACTATATTAGAACCCACCCACTTTAATCAACCGATTAGAGTCAAAGGCACAAATTAGTGATGAAAGGTAAGTATCTCAATTAGTTATATGATTTGTGTTTAGGAAGAATTTTACCTAATTTTATTATTACTTTATTAGAATATTCAAATTACATCATAACAATTGAGTAGTTACATCACCACGTTTTGTTATTACAACAATATAAAAAAATAATGAAATGAAAACTCGTGCGCCAAACTATGTTATAGGAACAGTTAAACCTAGTTATTGAACAATAATAGCTTTTATGAAAATAAAAAAATAACAACGTGCAATTATGTTTATTACCATATTGAGAGATGATTGATAAAAAAATAAACAGTCTTAAAACTATTCTTAAAATATAAAATGATCATTAAAATAATTACCTTCGTAATTTTCTGTAGATTTTATAATCTTATGAAGTGGAACAGTCAACTGTCAACTAAGTGATGTCGTTCTCTCCGTTGTGCAATCTTTTGAAATTATGCTACATCACGACCAAATTGCCAAACCGGAATTATCCTTATTGTTATACGTAGAAATTAGGTATCCACTTTATATGTTGCATTGTGTTGAAGTGAATGCATAAAGTGCAATTTAAAAGGTAATCAAATTAACATTTAACATTAAAAATAGTATAATCAAAGTATTAAAGTAACGTGAAGTAAAATGCCATATAAAAATGCATTATAAAAGTGCCATATAAAAATGCCATATGAAAGAATGCATTATAAAAGTGCCATATAAAAATGCCATATGAAAGAATGAATTATAAAAGTGCCATATAAAGATGCCATATGAAAGAATGCATCATAAAAGTAAGTGCCTGGAAAAAGCAAATGCTTTAGTTTTAAATATAATTAATTAAAACATAACTTACCATCTAAACCGATGGCACTAAATATAAAAAATTAGGTAAAAACCATTATAACAATGCATTCTGCTGTAACATTCAGCAGGAAGTAAAAAATAGCGGCTTTCAGAATAGCTCCTGTAAGCGTCCCCCCACGCATCTGCGCATAGAATTAAGTTATCACGCTTTGCGCGGTCAGCATCCAATTTCTCACGGAAAGGGAAATATAAATCTTACACTTAAAAAGATATGTACTATGAAGATATGCAAATTAAGTTGCCTACCTCAATCCTATAATGCAAAATTTAAAAACTTCTCTTATGTTACTACTAAATGAATGAAAGATCTGAAATTAAAGTATAATTTAGTACAACACGAAAAAGGGTTGTTACACAGTACATCTGTTGTATTTTATTGCAGATTTCGGGCGTTAAAAATTCTCAAGCTGGAGCTTTTACTTTACAGTAATACTGTATGTTTTACTTTACTTATGACCAAATTGAGAATTTTTAAACAAAACGAACCGGATATATGTTTATTATGTTACAAGCAATTTGCTAAATAGACTATAAATAAATCATTAAGTTGTCTTGGAATTTTATTCCTTTTGTTACATCTCGAAGATTTTGGCAATTATCATGTGCTTTAATAAAAAAATGTAATATTGAATAACTCATCTCACAAATAGTTGTTATATTTATGAAGGACTACATTCGTTTCTGTCAGACTAAGCATTTAATTTTCTTTAATTAAGTAGGCAACAATGATGATTAAGATTAAACCAATAAATTTGCTGTTTGTGCATATTAGAATTAAAGAAAGCAAAATAAAATGAGAGTAGTTTCGCACTCGGTTCATAATAAACTATTGTGTAACGTATTAAATCCTATCGATTTTTTATACTGCCTCAAATAATAGATACGCTTGCTTAGAATCATGAAGTGAAAAAGTTTTTACCTTATTATTGTTTACACATGAACCAAAATATCATTTCGAATTAATATTTACTAATAGTAACATTTCTGCGTAAACACCACCACAATGCTACACTCTGATAACAAACCTGACGTGACTAGCACATGACTTTCGTGTGCTTGCTTTCATGATGAGTAGCAAATAGGATATAATAAAGAAGCGAGGTAACCAAGATCTTTAATGTAATTTCACACAATGCGAAGCATCACATGATATTGTCGTGAATGTAACTGAACTAAATTTTATAACATAAAAGTCATGCCCTTAAGGTTCTAACTTTTATACTTGCACATATTATTATCTATATACAAAATATTGTTCATAATTATATTAAATACGTACAATCAAATTAACAAATGTAGAAGCTTTAATAGTATATTATGCAACGAGCATTTAATGACTGCTATTAAGACACGAGTATGAGGATTACGACACGAGCCGTAGGCGAGTGTCGTAAATACTGATCTTAATGCATAAATGAGTTGCATATATTTTCTACGACCTCTTAATAAAAAAAATAACTAGGTAGGTATGTACTTTATTTTGAACATTTATGTTTATAGTATAATGAACAGTTCTAACTTGTACTAAAAACCTTTATTACAAAAATAGCAAAAATGAACTTTGACAAAAAAAACAAAACTTTACAATTACCTATTCTTTCTGATTAATAATTACATTTTCTATAGTACAATTATTAAATTGCATTTGCGGCACTTTTGGGATAACATTAGTTGATGCCATTGCTGATGTTGAAGGTAATGGATTAACATTTATTGAATTGTTGATCTCGTTGTATTCAATCGAATTTAAAATTTGATTGGCTACATTGATTTTATTTTGAACTGAATCCTCAATGTAATTTTCGGCTACTGCCGTAGATTTCCACCACCGTGGTGTTTTAAAGAGGTGATGTCACCACCAGCATCAACTAATATTGTTGCAGAAGTGCGAAAAGCAATGTCCGGTATACAAATTGGGACCAGGAAGATTTAGGTAGATAGCAATTACTTTTCCTATCCCACCAAATTTATTTATTCCTACGTTTTGTACGGTGCATTTCCATTTATGTAATTGATAAAAAATGACGTAGTTACACACTTTTTAGGACGAAGATTCATGTACTTTTTGCGTGTTTCATAATACTTTCCTGTTATTGTAAATTTTCTTGTTGTTTTCGTTTTGTGTCCCTAATTGTAACTAACAGCGTTGATTTAAAATCATCATTTACATCTTTTAGTTCCAATTTGTGGTGCTGGTTCCTTCTGCAAGCACCCATAATGCCAAAAATACATACCACCTATGAAAGAAACACTATTTTTCCTGTACAAACAAAATTTAGATTCACTGACCTTTGCCAATAAATATTTAACATCAGGATTTCACAACTTTTATTCAAAGAGCTTAGAATTGTCACAATTAATTAATTTTATATCTGTCAGAAATACTCATATGGCCACTTCGATATTTAGCGAACACTGTGCTGATGTTGCATTTCTATTGGTTGTAAAATCACAGCAAATTTGATAGTTAGCAGATATTGTAGTAATTTTGCATTTCTATTGGCTGTACACTTGTATCATTATGAAAAATTTGAATCATTATGGGTATCATTAAAGTACGGGGCGTGCACATTTAATAAACCAATTAAAGCATAGGAGTAGAAAAACTCTGTTAAAGCAAGTTTCAATACCATTCTTATGTTAACAGTTTCGTAACCTAATTTATGTTAAAACGTTACTTCAATCGAGTTATAATTGGTGAATTTTATAGAACATTCGTGAAATAAATTAAAAGATACATATGACCATTATGAGGTTTGTTGCTTATAATATCGTATACTTACAATAAGTCATAGGTAGTTACGGATTTATTCGATGCGTACTTTGCGTTGAATTATGTAGTGATTCGTACTGTACATTTCTTCATTTATTAATTTACTTTATTAACTCTATTATAAAGAAAAATTATCTATAATTAACACATTTCCTAGATATTCTGGAAATGTGCTTGACCGCTCTCCATACAGTATATTCTGTTTGAAGTGAAAAATAGAGAAAAATTAGTTCTGAAGGTGATTAAAATCATGTGTTCGCAGATGTATTAGAAGATGTACGAAATGCAGCTTGCAGTATTATCCCGGAACTCTAGACAGTATGAATCGGCTTACAAGGATTTCATCAAATGGTGTAGCAGTAAAAAATTGAAGGTGTCTGAAATTGTGGAATATAAATCCAAGAAATTGCGACCACCTACGCTATGGTCTATTTATTCTACGCTAAACAAAACAATGAACGTCAATCAATATGTAGATATAGAAAAATTTTCAAAATTGATGCCATATTTAAAAAAAACGTCCCAAAAGAAATACCCACGTACTTAAAAGTGCAGGACGCGGAGTGCTACAGGCCATTGCTTCCGGCGATATTCTGCATCCTTGATGACAGACTCTGGAGCTGATTTTGTCAGTCTGAAGAGACTTGGGGGCTGGCGATCGTCAACAGTAGCGATGGTTATATAGATTAATCAATTGAAAGAAAAATTAAAGTTTCAAAAAACATTTTGGATGTTTCACAATCTGAAGCTTCTTCAACGGAATGGACTGATGGTTTTCAGGCAAAGAAAACTATTGTAATAAATCAACCAACTTCTTCAATGGAAATGGACCTTCGAGAACATACTTTTTAAATCTTCTTAAAGAAGATATCGTCTACAAGCGGTTTGAATTTCACAAATTGTACTACATCAAATTTACAATTAAATATTACTAATAAATAGATTCCCTCAAATTGTGATCTCTTCTTTAATTAAAACTGCTGGACCAAAAATTCTTTTTTGATCTAAATGGTAAAAGGCTTACATTCAGTGAACAAAAACCGGTTACTATGAGAACCAATTGATGTCATGTAAATGTCAATATGTTTCATTAGTTTTCGAAAATATTTTGTTTAATCCACAACTTTAATATATTCACGTGAAAATTAAGTTTTTTTTCTACCTCTTTAGCGTTAGATCAAGGGTTAAAATTATATATTAATGAATCGTATGGCTTCAAAGTTGAGCGTTATTCAGGGTGTCCTGATAAGAAGGGATCATACTACAGGATCACCTTTTCTGGATTAAAATATACTGATTTAAGTCAACTTACCCTAATAACAAGTTGCTCCCTTAAGGACATACGAGTCTCTAAAGATTTATTTTGTTTTCTATTTTTTTACGCTAACTCATTATTTTTTAATTTATTTAATTGAAATTCGGTTTTTATAGGTTTTTGCATTATCTGAACATGTCTGTGAAATCAATTTTTGTGTGAAGTACAGAGGGCGCTTGCAGCAACCTATATGTTACATTGTCGTTGTCATACTTTTTTGGTATGTGAAAAATTTGACATGAGTAACTTTTTAAAAATTTCATAATAATAGCTTTATAAGAGGTATAATTGTGGCAAGTCGCTAAACTACACTATTTCCAAGAAAAATGTATTTAATATTAGTAACGTATATCTCTAAAGTTTTACCACAAAATCCAATGGATGTAAAATACGCGACAATGATAAAATATTAGTTTGGCTTTGGTAACAAAAATTCTCTGAAAGTTTGTCTTCACTCTGACAGTTCAGTTTTCGAAATTAGTTGTACTGAAATGGCTTACAAACTAGATCTTTGTAAACGTATTTACAGTCTAGTAGGGCAAATGCCTAAGCGTGAAATAGTTCGCATATTCGAAAATCAAAATAGTTCCCGCAGAACTATTTATCGCACAATAGCGGATTGTGAACAAGGTATACCATGTATAAATCTCCCAAAAAGTGGAAGACCCAGATCTTTTACCCAAGCCACAGCAGACAGGTTAGTAAGAAGAGCAAAAAATAGAGAATAGGAATGTCGGTCAGAAAATTAGCAAGGGAGTATGGAACTTCTAAGGATACAGTTTGGAGGGAATTGGTTAAGAATGGTCAAGAATATTAAAAAAGAAGAAAGTATCCAAAGTATACGCCAAATCAGTTGGCACGGATACCACGATGTTGTCGGGCATTAATGCGGGAACATTTTGCCAACAACAAAGTCATTGTGATTGATGACGAAAAATATTTCATTCTAAGTAACTCATAAATTAAGGGTACTGATAACATAGAAAACTGCCCAAAGAATGCTAAATATAAATAAAAGGCAATATTTGCTGGTAAAATTTTAGTCTGGTGCGCGATTTCTACAAGATGGATATCGAGGCCTTATGTGGGGCGTGAAAGAGGCGAAGCACTGGATAGTCACCGCTATGTTCAGAATTGTCTCATCAAACTGAATACTTTCATTAATGAACATCATGCTGAAAACGATATAATGTTTTGGCCAGACTAAGAATCATGCCATTACGCTAGGGAAACTCAGAACTAGCTCAACGCTTATAACATATCATTCCTACCACTAAACGACAGCATCCCTAATCTACCTCAGGCCCGCCCATTAGAAGAAATTTGGGCACCTTTGAGTAAGAAAAGTGTATGATGGAGGATGGCAAGCCGAAAATGAAGAACTGTTAAGACGGAGGATTTACAGAAAAATTCGGAGATAGCCGCCCAAGGACTTATGTGAGATGTTCGCAGAAAATTGCGTTTTGTTGAAGATCACGGACCACTTCATTTAATTTAAGTTCTCACTTTTGTTAATTATAGGTATATTAATTATGTCTGGTATCTATAAGTTTAAATAAAACATATATGTTTGTAAAACTGAATATAATATTTTGTGCCAAAACTTTTGGGACATATGTTACTACAGATTCTATTACTCTCGCGAACATTCAATATAGTGTACTCGACAGCAATATTAACAAGCAAAAAATGAGTGCTAATGACGTACACCAACAAATAAGTTTATGAAGCGACATGAATATAATTTATAATAAATATATTTATTTTGAAAATGTTGTTTGTTACCGCCACTGTTCCTTTCTTTTTCTTCAAAGTATTTATATTTTTTTTATTACACTAGACCAGTTGACTAGTGCATCTTTATCATACCCAATATTCATTTCTACGAACTTCTAATATGTGTAATCCACTTATTCGTATGTACAAGATTTGTTTATCACAGTTACTTATTTTAACTTAACGAAAATTAAGTAAAAGATATCATATCTATAATTACTCCCTGTAAATTATTTAAATTCTATATCCTTTGATAAAAGAGATTAATTTTTTGCTCGAATTTGTTTTGCTAGCAGACAAACTATAGTAAAATCCATTTAGTAGGCTGCTGTCAATCAATGTCTGTTTGACCCTAATTTATATAGTTTGTTGAATTAATCTCACAGCTAATTTTTCTTTTAAAATACCTCGACATAACTTACTTTATAATAGTGAAATGACCGATATGGTGGCAATTTATGCCCAACAATGTTTTGATGAACGCGCTGCAGCAAGAATCTATGCCAAAACTTATCCAAATCGTAGACAACCTGACCGAAAAATATTTTCAAGATTATTTGCAAGATTGCGTTAAATGGGTAGCTATCATCCTGTACGTCATAAAGGGCGACCTATGGAGCGCACTGTTCAACAAGAAGAACGATTATTAAATACTATTGACGATGACGCAACAATAAGTATTCGCCGATTATCATTAAATGTTCGATCCCGTACTGTAACATCTAATCTTTTACATATGCAGGAGCTTTATCCCTTTCATTACAGACCAGTACAAAATTTACTGCCCTGTTTTTTTTGACCAGAACAAATCTTTGTGAATTTATACTGCGTAAGAACAGATAAAATCCAGCATGTGTAAGTAGAATTTTATTTACAGATGAAGCAACGTTTACTAGGAGAGCAGTTTTACACAGAAAAAATAGTCATGTATGGGCTGACGAAAATCCATATGCCACTTTGGAGAGACATTTCAAGCATGAATTTAAAATTAGCATATGGTGCGGAATAATTAATAATAATCTTGTTGGTCCTTTTGAACTTCCAACAAATCTAACTGGCGATAATTAATTAAACTTTCTTAGAGAGAACTTGATTGGTTTATTAGAAGACGTGCCCATGAATATTCGTCATAATATGTGGTATTTACAAGATGGTGCCCTTCTCATTACACTGTGGTTGTACATGATTATTTAAATCATATATTTCCCCATCGTTGGATTGGACGAGGAAGTGAACATACTTTGCCCTCCTAGAAGTTCTGATTTAAATCCTATGGATTTTTATTTGTGGGGACACATAAAAGCTCTTGTCTATTGCACATCAGTTAATACAAGAACTGAACTGTGTCAATGAATTAACGAATCTGCAAATAGTATTAAAAACCAGCATCCATCATTTCATAAAGTAAGTAGAAACTTCCCCAAAACATGCCACAAATTTATTGAAGTTAACGGTCAACATTTTGAAAATAAACCTTAGTGTAATGTTTTGATTTAATGGTTTTTGTTGTTTATTTTGGTTCAATTTTCTTGTTAGTCTGTTAACCATTATATTCTGTTTTAAACTGGGATACTTTTTTTTATTGTATGTACATCTGTGTACATAATTTTTTGGGAGGAGTTGGAAGTTAATTAATATGAAAACAAAAATTTTTGATAGAAATTCTGTAGTACTAATTTTAAATACATTTTTCTTGGAAATGTTGAAGTCTAGCAACTTGCGACAAGTATACCTTTTATAAAGCTATTGTTATTAAATTCTAAAAAGTTACTCATTATGTCACATTTTTCACATACCAAAAAATAAAACAACGAGAATGTAACATATAGGTTACTGCAAGCGTTCTCTATACTTTACACAAAAACTGATTTTACAGACATGTTCAGCTAATGTGAAAACCTATAAAAACGGGATTTCAATTAAATAACTCAAAAAATAAATGAGTTAGCGTAAAAAATAGAAAACAAAATAAATCTTTAAAGGCTCGTATGTCCTTAAGGGAGCAAATTGGTACTAAGGTAAGTTGACTTAAATCGAGATATTTTAACCCAGGGAACGTTTCCCTGCAGTATGGACCATTCTTTTCAGGACTCCCTGTATAGGAGCGCACTCATCGACGAATACCTGTCATAGTGCTCAGGATATCGACTGTATGTCGGTAAAAAATGTATATACCGAAAAATTGATGAATTTCGCAGAACAAATCATACGCTGTAATATTTTTTTAAACATTTTTTCTGTTTTCAAAATTAACACACTATAACAAAGAAACAAAGGATAACATTTTATTCAAAATCCGACGCGGGCACCTTGACCGAAATTTTTATCCATATCTGGATTTTTGCGAAGTCAAACATCTTCTTTTACTAGGTTGTAACGTTGATGCAAAGTAACCGATGTGGTCGAGGGAATCCACACCTTCAGAGGTTAAGGATATTGCCGTCCACATCGTTAAACACGACTCCGGTTCCGCGTTAGTGTTTGCATTATTGCATGTTCTCGATGATTTGTATTTTATATTTATTTTTTTGCTAATTGATATTAATAACCATGTAATGTACCAATAACCGACCAGTTAACGGCTGAAATTCTTAAATAATTAAAATAAGCAAATGTCCGCATCTTTGTATTCGACAATTTCACTATCTCCTTACCAGATATGTATGTTATCAGTTTTAACAAGAGCAAACGTTATATTTATTATAAAATATATGATAAAATTATATTTTTACAGTATTTTGTAAATATGGAAGATGCCCCTAATTTCGACCGAAATTTGAGCATGCCCCTAATAACGACCTGAACAAGTACCTAATTGCGACCTAACATTTATACCGACCGCTGCTTGTTCCTAATAACCGGCCTATTACCTAAGTTAATTGAATTCGCCATAAAAAATTATTGTTGAGATTGCTAAAAATGTTCAAAACATAATTTTTATTCAAAACTTTTTAAAACTTAATACTATGTGCCTTTATTTAAACGCAATTACGCAATTCAGGGACATTATACGCTACCCGCTTAGTTATTTGTGGTTCGTTTATTTTTCCCTTAATGTCCTCCTCATCATATTCTAATATGTCGACCTTCTCTTGCCACTTCCAAAATTGGCTACTCTTCGCCATGGTTTTAATTTTCCAAGAATCTTCCAATTCTTCTAATACAATTCCTGGATACATCTCTTCGTCGTATATGATAATCACATAATCTCCGGATTTATAATTCGTGCTGTTCTCTTCTGATTTATCTTCGCCTATAGATAGAACACAATAACATACCAAATTATACAAATTGTGTAGGATTCTCACCATTATTTTCCTCTTCACATGGATCTTTGTTCTCCTTCTCTTCTTCCCCATTTGCGTTGTTGATTCTAAGTACCATTTGTTTATTTTTCTTCTTTGTTTTTTTATTCTCAGCTATTTATAAATTTTTAGCTTTGCGCTCTTCTGCCCTTTTTAGTTTTTCTTTCTTCTCTCCTGCGGTTCGTCGTTGATGTTCCATGACCTCATCACTAGTGGCTACTGTCGGCTGTAATTTTCTTTTAGCAGACTCACATGGCTGTTTGTTTTCAGTCAATACAACATATATTTTTAAAAGGTGTCGGGTATTTATTATTTGTAGCCAATGTAAGATTTCCTTGTTCCGTAGTTGTAGCGGTCGTGTCGGCAGACAAAAATGATGCCTTTGGTACTAATAATGTACCATAGCTATGAACTTCTGCTTCCAATGTATCGTCGTTCAACCAAAAGTTTTCGTCAATTATCATAAGTATATTGTCAAGATTACTTAAAAACGAGTCGTCGCCGGATAGGATTCTAGGGGTGGGACACTTATGGATTGCTAGAACTCAAAGAGCCCTTATTACTAACGTCACCAGACCATTCCGCAGTTGTGTCACGAAAACTTTGGAGAAGCATCGGGTCAATATGAACTTCCACTTTCTCCAAAAAAGTTTGTTTGTTCGTAGATGTATCGTTGTTAGAATAATTTGTTTCTGCTAAAGATATGCCGTTTGTAGATTCATCAACTGGCTTGTATTGAGAGTTGCTCACTTCTGTGATGATATTATTATAATCAGTGCTGTTTTCGTCGAGTGGAAGCAGTCCGCAAGTTTTGAAGGCACTTTGAAGAATTGCTGGTGTGACGGAGTCATTAATGCTCTTCTCGACAAGTCCAGCGAATGCATATCTCGGTAATTTCTTTCCGTTATTTTCGATGCGCCATTGACTCACATTTTTCCTCCAAACATTTTTTAATGGATAATACACGCCGACATCCAGTACTTGGAGGATGTATGTGTAGCGTTTGGTAACAGCGCAACCAAAATAATCCCATTTTGTTTGCAAAAAGTTGTTAACGGTGTAAAGGGACGCCGTCAGATATCCCGATTTTTTATTATTTTTAATTAGTTCCCAAAGTTTATTAGCAAGACGCCGTCCTTTATAAAAATTTTCCTATCATGATTAATTATTTGCTAAGTAAAATACCAGTACTGATTCACGGAATTTAGTAAGATAACGTGACACGCTAAATGCACAGGTGCAAGCCATTATAAAAATTCGTAGAAGTTCTAGTAAAAGTTAAACAGATTTCATAACGTTGCATAAAATTGCACAATAATTAATCATGCATCCTCCCTCCAGACGTAAAATCCCAAAAACGTTTAAAAGTTTGTATACGTCAGAGCATCTTCCACCAATACGGGCTTACGGAAGCTCACCAAACAAGTTTCGTAACCACCCTGGCGAATTCTATATAAAAACGAGGCACGCGCTGCTGAAGAGGAGTCTTAAAGAAAAATCTTGAAGTCAAGTCTTAAGTCGTATAGAAGAAGAAGAAAGAAATCCTTTTTCAATCTCACTCGTTACCAGAAGCTCTCTACGAGAAGCACGCTACCAGAAGAATTCGAATCGAAACCGTGTGCTATATCGTCGCATTCGCTCCGACTGCTACCTGTTGTAAACCATCCGCTTGTAACCGCCGTGCGAGTAGAAATCGCGACTCCGCGACTTGATAGCATCACCGAAGCTAAAAGGTTAGAGTTGCAGAGATCTAACCGTGAAAGTACGTAAGTTGAGATACCTGGTGATAGGGATATGCAGGGTTGTAAGCCCGACGTACTCTTCTGTTACTAGACGTACACACCTACACTGTGGAGTTTGAAGGGTAGTTGCCCGACATTCCATTTGACCGAACGAGATCCTATTGTCTAGTTTAACGGGTGGTTTGCCCAGGTTACTAACAAAGGAGAGCCACCTATACACACCTACACTGTGGAGTTTGAAGGGTAGTTGCCCGACATTCCATTTGACCGACGGAGATCCTATTGTTTGGTATAACGGGTGGTTTGCCCAGGTTACTAACGAAGGAAATCCACCTACACAAATTTACACGAACACTACAACACAACACACCTCGACAAACGTACCAGCGACCGCCAGATACCTGTAATTAAAACCTCGTCGGAAGATTAAGCTGAACACCTCGTTAACGCCGTTAATCCAGTAATAAAGAAACGTAACCGTAAACACTAGACGTGTCCGTCAGTATTAAATAACCACCTGTAAAGTAAACAAACCACCACCGCCGCCACCGTAAAAACGTAAGTTGCACCTTTGACAAGTACTAAGATTGTTACCCGTAAACCAGAAACTATCTGATAGTTTCCTGTGTTAAATAAGTCAAATCGTGATTGTTAGACGCGAAAAAAAATTTACTTTAAAATAGAAAACGAAGGTTTTATATTTTAAAAACGGCCAACATAACAAAAAGCTTTTATTTTTTATTTTTTGTTTAAATAAAAACCGGTATACTAAAATTAATCTCGTAAGAGGAAACAAATAATACGCCGCTACCGTACACCAGCTACCTAAATAAACAGAAAGCTTTCATTTAACTAAAGATCGTACATTAAATGGAATGCAAATGTGAATGAGTTTATATTCATAAGAAAAGCAGGTATAAAATTATACACTTATAAGCGACCGCTTTAAAATATTGATTATTTCTTTAAAGGCAGAGTATTGAACTCAGTGTCTTATTGCGCACGTGTTTATACCGCGTTATCTGGCTACCTGCTTCTGTATTTTATACAGGGACGTATTCAGGTAAAATTATTTATTTATTTCGGAAATTAACCAGTATAAATTGAAACAGTTCAAGGACGAAAACTAAAAGTCAAAACCCCAAACCTTCTATTAATGTTACATTACAGAAACTCCAGAGGACCACCTAACCATCAGTACCTGGACGAAGGATGTCTACTTAAAGATACCGAAGAGGGAGGTGGCGTTACCGTTACAATTTGACACCCGAGAGCATGGGTCACAGTTCCGTACATACATTTACCTGTATCTATATCTTAGTTAAATAATTTAAATAACCATATAATATAGAAGTGTAATATAAATAGGAAAGTTATATATATATATATATATATATATATATATATATATGAACCTTTGTAATCTATTTGTTCAACGTGTTGAGAGCCTGATTAACGAACCCCGATCCTTATTTTGCAAGTACAAAATTCCGACTGAGCTAGAAAAGGGAAAAGTGAGAATTATTCATTAGTAGTAATACACTCAACAGTCAAACCGCTAAGTCATCAGCGCGTTACAACGGTAGATTTATACGGGAAGAATGGCCGTCCAAAAACAGAATTACTGGTATTTCGATTTCATGTTTTGCAACCGTGGAAAGAAGACGTTTGTTACGTATTGATAAAAGTTTACTCAGTCATCCACCCCTATTCTGATTTATCGACCCCCCAACCCTTAGATAAATTGGTTACTATGTGTGACGGTAGTCATTGTTTGTAAAGAAACAACACTAATGGCGGGGCAAAACTGTCAAACATTCCTTTTCGTCGTTAGCAACCCGACTGTATACCTTCTTGGACCCTTTTCGGACCAACACCTGCTTTTCTTTGGGGGCCAAGTAAACGGCAGTTTCGTCGCAGTTCAAGATACGATTGGCATCAGCAAGTAATATTTCTAAGTTGTTTTCTCTAAAATATTTCCTCACTCTACCAAACCAGTTACGCACTCTTTGCTCAGTCACAATAGATCGACTGGAAGTTAGTGCCTGCGGTACCCTCTTTGCAATTTCAGTATGACGATCCAAAAATAATTGGTGCCATTTTCATCGTGGAATTCCGTCCTTAAATGGGTTTTTTTCTTTTTAATTCGCTAAGCAATTTTGTGACTGTGCTTGTTAGTTGGTATTTTGTGACGGGAAACCCAGCTTGTCCCAAGTCTTGAATCCAGTCAACTATGAATTGTTCTTCTATTGCTGTAAGCACAGTAGGAGGACCTACGTTCCCAGTTTACTTGTTTTTCAGTTTATCTACTAAAGTAGTTTTGGCACTTTATATTGCACAGCAGCTTTTTTTATACTTAATTCCCCAGACTTCATTTTATCCAGAGCCTCACTTAAGCTTTCTTTGCTATATGTTACTCTCTTACTCTTATCCATGATAACTATTAGTAACCTGTAATAGACAATTTCATAACTACACGAGCTGATTATTATTTTAAAATCGTCCCTTTTCGATATCTTTTTTATGCAAAAAGACAAAAAGATACTGTTAGTTATAATAGATAGAGAGAGTGTTTATTAGTGATATTCTATGGCATACACTAATATTTAATTAGATATTAAAAAGTCATTTAGCAAGTTCGGTTAGATGAGATAACGATAATTCATCAATTATTTCGCATCTTGTACAGTGCAAGTTATGTGGTCGGATTTAAAAACGATCTGGCACAAATCTGATCCTTACACTGACCGCACTTAAAAAGTACATTGTTTTTTCTTTAGTTTTAAAGTAATTTTCGTTGCGCAGATACATTTTAATTTGCAGAAAACAGTTGTTTTTCTAATAAAACCATTTAAAGCTGATATTAAAAAATTAATTTTTGTCATCAACCAATTTAGAATTCCCCAAAAGATGACAATCGTCAGATCGTAGATATTTATTTATTCACTATTAATAATACTAGACTAGGTCGTAATTGGGCAGGAATAAGTATAAACCTTTTTTAATAAGAAAACATTAAAAAATAATTTATATTAGAATTATTATCAATAAAGATGTTGTTTAAAGTGAAGCATGCAAATTCCCTTATACCGACCGGGCGGTTGGAATAAGGGTCACTGAATGTAAATGGAGATCTTAATACCGACCACATTTTTATCACACTTTTTAGAAAATTTAAAGAATATTTCACCAAATTTTAACAAAATTTACAATGTAAATACATAATAGAATAAACAGTACTCAAGTTCTTTTTGTTCTAGTGAAATTAACAGGGTAAAAGAATTCACTCACAGCTTAGCTCCTGCACGTCCAAATCTGTAGGTGTCACAGAAAACACTGAACAGTAACGGTCAGCTGCTAGTCATCTAGTTCAAACCTCATGCATTCGATGCAATCAATCAGAAGGCATCAAATGTCGACGCATCTCCAAGTTTTCGCGCGCGGTTCAAACGCTATTTAAGATACAAGGCATTTGGTCGGATTTAGGAACAGGTCGGTAAGAGGTAGGGAAAGTGGGGCAGATTCATACAAGGGTCACCTTCATACATTACAGATATCTGTTGTTAGGCGCACATCAATTAAACGACTTATGCGTAGCTTATTTATGTGTGTGTTGGCTCACGGAGTTTGACAGCAGTCGGTGTGAAATTCACGACGAAGTGACACGAAAAGTGATTCGGCTACGCATAAGCAATTTTATAACCTCACTTGGAACATCTTTTTATTGATAAAAATTGTTTTCTAGATTATTCAGTACTATTTTATTTAAAAAATAATAGGGTCAAGTTTGTGAATTGATACGTAAATAATGATATATATGGTTGTCTTTTTTTAGGAATATTTTTATTCCATTTTCTTGTGATGGGGTAGGTTCATATAGAAGTAAGCGGGGTACATTCATACTATATGAATGTGCCCAACTTTTTTTATTTTAGTTTTTACAATTGAAGTGATATCATAATTTTGTTTTACAGAAAGAATATGGTCAGAATTTACAAGAAAAAGGGAACTAGGAGTGGAAAGGTGGACGAACAGGCAATGTTAAAAGCTATCGATGAAGTTTTGAAAAACAAACTATCAAAAAATTACGCAAAACAACAAGATCTTGGTAGCGAAAATCGTGTATTCGAATCCAAATTTGCATCACAGCATTTTTTTACAAAAACAGAAGAGGATCTTTTAAATAAATATATCTTAGCGTATTCTAAGATGCACTATGGACTGACATGTATCCAAGTTAAAAAACTTGTGTATGAATTTGCTAAGGCCAATAATATAAAAATTCCTGCAAGTTAGAATAATAATAAGATGTCGGGAGCAGACTGGTTAGCAAGTTTCCGAAAACGCGATAAAAATTTAAGTTTGCGTAAACCTAAAAATACTAGCGCTGCCAGATCATTCGGTTTCAACAAAATGGCAGTGAATGATTTCTTACAGAACCTGGAGAGTATATACCGCAAATATAATTTTACTGCCGATCGGATTTTCAACAACGACGAATCTGGTATTTCTACTATTTTTTGAGCACACCAAAAATTTTTGCTGACAAGAGTCAAAAACAGGTTGGTCAAATAGTGTCTGCTGAAAGAGGAGAACTGGTCACATTTGGTGGTATTATTTCAGCAGGTGGAAACACCATACCACCCTTATTCATCTTCCCTCGAGTACATTATAAGGACCGCTTCTTAGAAGGTGCTCCAGATGGCTCTTTAGGTGTAGCCATGAGAAGTGGTTGGATAAACTCGAGCATTTTTATTGATGTTCTAAAGCACATCCAGAAACACACCTTATGTTGGAAAGAAAATCCAATATTACTTTTATGTTACAATCATGAAAGTCACATTTCTATAGATGCAATCAACTACTGCCGTGACAATGGGATTGTGTGCCTTTCATTTCCACCTCATACGACTGATCGCCTTCAACCATTAGGTGTTGGAATATTTGGACCATTAAAGTCAAAATTAAAAACAGCATTCAATGACTGTCACGTTTCCAACCCAGAAAAGACACTTAATATTTATAATATTCCAAAACTCATGAATATACCTTATTTGGAGTCATTCAATGGTAGGAATATCACCACCGGAATATGGCCTTTTAATAAGTTGATTTTCAATGATGATGGCTTTGCCCCGGTTCAGGTGTATCATTCAAATCCTGTAACAAATCCCAATGAAAGCACTGGTGGTGAGGAGCTTGGAATAGCTGGTGATGAGCTTGCTACAGTTAGTGCTGAACTTGGTGATGTTCCTGCTCGAACACCACCGACTTTGTCCAGAGATGTCTCGCGTTAGTAGTAATACTACTGCACTTCTGATCCACTTTTGTCACTAGATTTGTCACCAGATCTAGAAAAGTCACCAGAAAAGTCACTAGATTTCTAGGTTGGTAACATTGCCTATTTGAAGGGTGCTAAGTGAAGGCCACGTTGTTGGTAACGGTCCCTGCTAAGGCCACGTGTTAGGTTGGTAACCCTGCTAAGTCAAGGTCAAAGGTAAAAATAGAAGTTGCAAGGTAATCAAAAATAGTATTCAAGGTCGAAGACTTACGGTGGTGTCATATTTCTTATAGTATGCCGATCCTGGACCAGTTCAAGGTCACCCATGTAAATCTTATGGGGATTTATTTCAAGGTCGAGTGAGTTTTCTCGTTATGCCAGAACGCGCTCCACGCATGTTTTTGGCGGGGGATTTAAATTTAACTCGCCCTCTCGCGGGAGATTTAAAATGTAGTTGTTCAAGGTCAAAGCTAAAAAGTTGCAAGGTAATCATAAATCAAAAATAGTTTTGAAGGTTATTGACTTGCGGTGGTGTCACATAACATTTCTTAGAAATATAAAAAGGCTAAAAATAGAAGTTGCAAGGTAATCATAAATCTAAAAATAGTTTTAAAGGTCAAAGGTTATTGACCTATGGTGGTGTCATATTACATTTCTTAGAAATATAAAAAGGTCAAGGTGAAAAGCTAAAAATAGAAGTTGCAAGGTAATCATAAATCTAAAAATAGTTTTGAAGGTCAAAGGTTATTGACTTGCGGTGGTGTCATATAACATTTCTTAGAAATATAAAAAGGTCAAGGTGAAAAGCTAAAAATAGAAGTTGCAAGGTAATCATAAATCTAAAACTAGTTTTCAAGGTCAAGGGTTATTGACCTACGGTGGTGTCATATTTCTTAGAAATATAAAAAGGTCAAGGTGAAAAGCTAAAAATAGAAATTGCAAGGTAATCATAAATCTAAGAATAGAATTTTCGAGGTCGACGACGACGATGACGATCTCATAAGCTATGCATAAAAAGTAGGTCATGAGTTCATTGAAGGTGAATACTCCACTTCAAGCTAAAAATAGAAATTGCAATGTCACCATCCTCACCATCATCATATTACAAGGTCAAGGTCCGAAGCTAAAAATAGAAACTGTAATGTCATCATCATCATCATCATATTACAATTCTTAGAAGTCTAAAAAATAGTGTGTTCAAAGGTTATTGATCTGTATATCATAGCTAAAAATGGCCGGTTCAAGTCCTCACTAAAAAAGTTGATCGCGTTACAGCTAAAAAGTATAGTGACAGCATGATCGTTGAAAGTAGCTTATGCGCGTAACCAGATATGTATGGTAATCAAAGAGATGGTTCATATCTGCACTAATGTAACATAGTGGGGGTCGTTTAGAGTAACAATATAAGGAAATAGTGTAATGGGTAGTGAGTGTTGTGTCAAACATGTGGATGGCATACGCTCAAGAGCAATGGACCAAAGCAACTGACCTGAGAACAGCGGTGGAACGCTTGAAGCAAGAATTTTCAGCATTAGTATTCGATGCCGAACATGAGGCGGTTTACGGGCGAGGTGATTATAGTGAAGCGGAGTGTAACGTCCTAGTGAAAAAGTATGAAAAAGGAGTAAAGATATGTGAAAAGTTTTTAAATTTAAAGGAAATATGTAGAACATGTTTTGTAGAAGAACTGAAAGCTGCGCAATTGCATCAGTTTTGCAACGATGTAAAAAAATGGAGGCATCTCTTGATGGTAGTAGTTCATCCTCATCAGATGCAGATCAGCCTATCGATACAATTATCAAAGTGCACTCTCCTCTAACATCATGATGCAGTAATATATAGGACAGTTCCGGTGTCAACTATAATTCATAAGCGTTCTCGAATCAATAAAGATGGATCTATCTGCATTGAACAGTAGCACTTTCTGTAAATCCTTCACGAACGTAAAAGACGCAAAATATAAAGTGATTGATATGAATACTATCAACACAAAGTATGGGAAACATATTATCATTGAAACCTAGAACTTTAAGTGCATACTTACCTTAATTCATAAGCGTTCTCGAATCAATAAAGATGGATCTATCTGCATTGAACAGTAGCACTTTCCGTAAATCCTTCACGAACGTAAAAGACGCAAAATATAAAGTGATTGATATGAATACTATCAACACAAAGTATAAACATATTATCATTGAAACCTAGAACTTTAAGTGCATACTTACCTTAATTCATAAGCGTTCTCGAATCAATAAAGATGGATCTATCTGCATTGAACAGTAGCACTTTCTGTAAATCCTTCACGAACGTAAAAGACGCAAAATATAAAGTGATTGATATGAATACTATCAACACAAAGTATGGGAAACATATTATCATTGAAACCCAGAACTTTAAGTGCATACTTACCTTAGGATTTTATGAATAGTTCAAAAAGAAGATCGCATTGAAAAGTTTAAGCAATATCTGGTTGAGAATGACGCATTACCAGCACCGGAACTGTAGGAAAGATGACTAATTTAACATTTATGTAAAAAAAAAAAAATAATAACATATATATCTATGTATAATTGTTTGGAAATAAATTATATATTTTTTGTTGCAAAAAAAGAAAGTCTTCTATTTTTGATTAAATGAAGGTATATCATAATGAAGAGCTTTTCAAGATTGTTAAAGTGCGTGTAAGGAATCCGGTCACGTACTTACTACAAGACAAGGACACCTATTTATAGACAGGAACTGCAAAGGTTAAATATCCCGATGTGTATTTGGTGGAAAAGGTCATTTGACGTAAAAAGAATAAAGTGTACGTAAAGTGGTTGGGATTAAAATAATATTCATGGATCGATGATGATGATGATAATGTAGTTTATAAGCATATTATTGTAAGGCAATAATCTCATTTACAATTCAATGATGCCGGTAAGAACAACAAGCACTTTGGAACACTTAAATTACTGTAGAAAGCATTACTATTGGTTTAATAACGGATATAAATGTCCTGCTTGTATAGGTACCGACTAGTATGAATATAACTTATTGTAATATAGTGTGTGTACTTAAGGAACTAACGTAGAATGTAATTTCTGTAAGAATAATAATAAAAGACCAATTGTAATTTGTATTATTTATTAATAATAAAACATACTGATACATAAATATTAGGCCTAAAGTGTTTACGTAGTCCTCAAATGGTCAACCTAAACTGCTTTCAGTCTACAGGAAACAGATACCGCTTCTGAGAAACAGCTACCTGTTTTGAGAAACGGGTACCGGTTTTAGGTCTGTTTTTGAGCTGTTTTCGGAAACCGGGAAAGCTGTTTTGAGCTGTTTCTGCCTGTTGCTAGAAAAATAGGTATCTGTTTTGAGCTGACTGCATCAAAGTTTATGCTATTAAACAGGACAGAATTTGTCAAAATAAATGGATCTATCTGCATTGAACGGTAGCACTTTCTGTAAATCCATCACGAACGTAAAAGACTTGGAGGTGTGTGCAAAACATAAAGTGATTATATGAATACCATCGACATAAAGTATGGTAAACATATTATCATTGAAACCCAGAACTTTAAGTCCATACTTCCCTTACAATTTTATGAATACTTCAAAGAAGAAGATCGCATTGAAAAGTTTAAACAATATCTGTCTGAGAATGACATGTAGATTACCAGCTCAGGAAAGGCAACTAATTTAACATTTCTGTAAAAAAAAAAATTATAATAACATATGTCTATGTATAATTGTTTGGAAATAAACTATGTATTTTTATTACAAAAATAAAATGTCTTCTATGTTTTGATTAAATGAAGAGTAGGTACATCGTAATGAAGAGAGTTGCTTGGGTAAAGGACTGCCGAGTTATGATTTATTAATGGAAGCAATTGACAACGTTTACGTTACATATAATTGTACCATTGGCAAGATACAATTTTTCATGCAAAACTTTTGTATTTTCAAGAGACACCATCGTTCCTCGAGACTAGCGTGATTAGAGAAATTACACCTCAAGTGGAAGAAGAAGAAGAAGAAGAACATGTAGCGACTACGACCGACCCTTATTTTGAAAAAGGATGCATGTTTATAATAAAAAGGCTTCTCCGGGATTGCATGATTCAGTAAACTTTTATTGCTAGAAATGGTGAAAGTAATAAGAATGATAAGAAGAAAAAGAATTATTAAGTATTGACGAGAGGAAGAAAAGACTCGAGGTGTTAATTAAGGAAATAAAAAATTGAGGATAGATTTAGAGCTGTATGAGGTAAAAAGAAAATGATGCAACTTCAGTGAATGTGCCATGAAATAAAGGTGCTTTAGTAAATAAATAATTACAGTAGTGTATGTTATATTGCATAAGGAAAAGGCACTTCATTTGATAAAAGAAAGTGTGTGTAGGCATAGAAGAAAAGAAAAAAAGTGAAATTTAAAATGTTTCCATATGGTTTTAATTGAATTTGTATATATATATATATATATATATATATATATATATATATATATATATATATATATATATTAAACGAGTTTCTTATCATGATTTATTAAATTATACAAATTATGTAGGAAGAAATGACACATAAAGCTTATATATTTATATTTATTTATAAATCACTAGTCCTTTACCCAAAATTCCACTTTTGACATGTAGAGTAAACAAGTAAGAGCGCAATAGATAGCAATCCAAAAATTCTCAAAACTAAAAGAATGTGAAAAACAAAATTTTCAAGTATTAATGACAAATTTTTAGTTTAGTATGTACAGAAAAGTTGAAACTTGCACAAATGAATAAATCATAACACTTTAGTCCTTTACCCAAAATTTTAATTTTGGTATGTAAATAAACATGTAACAGCGCAAAAATAGGAGTTTCAAATTCCAAAATGTGGAAAAACTTTGAACTTCAACTAGCGCTTTAAAATAAGTTTCCATATGGTTTAATTGAATTTATAATATATATATATATATATATATATATATATATATATATATATATATATATATATATATATATATATTAAACGAGTTCTCATCATGATTTATTAAATTATCCAAATTATGTAGGAAGAAATGACCCATAAAACTTATATTACAAAGAAAGAAAGAAAAAGGTCAATAACATTATCCTGTTATATGAAATGTATGTCAGCATTTCTGTATGTGTCTATTTTAAAATAAATAAATACACTCTTTTATAATATCAGATTAATTTTAACTCAAAAATTTTGAATTTTTATATATGCTGAATAAATAACAGCGCAGAGGATAGCATTAAAATAAATTTAGAATATAAAAATTTCAAAACAGTCTTGTGAAAATAGTACATAAAGGTTGAAACTTGCGTACATTTATATTTATATTTATTTATAAATCAGTAGTCCTTTACCCAAAATTCCAATTTTCGGCATGTAGACTAAACAAGCAAGAGCGCAAAGATAGCACTCAAAAATTCTCAAAACTAAAAGAATGTGAAAAAAATTTTCAATTATTAATGATAAAGTTTGTAGTTTTGATATGTAAGTGAACGTTGTTAAGGCTTAATAAATCATAACTCCAATGTCCTTTGCCCAAAAATTCTGAATTTTCGTATATATATCCAATAAGTAAGAGCGCCAAGATAGTAGTTTCAAAATTTGTAAAAACAAAAAATGTGATAAAAATGTATGTTACCAATGATATGTAAATATATGGTTTTAATCGCTTAATAAATCAAAACTCAATGTCCTTTACCCAAAAATTCTGAAATTTCGTATACAGGTCCAATAAATAAGAGCGCCAATAATAGCAGTTTCAAAATTTCCCAAAATGTGATAAAAAAATTTGGTTTACAATTAGAGTAATACGAAATTGAACGTTGTTAGTTAATAAATCACAACTCGATAATCCTTTACCCAAAATTCTGAAATTTCGTATACAGGTCCAATAAATAAGAGCGCCAATAATAGCATGTCCTTTGCCCAAAAATTCTGAATTTTCGTATATATATCCAATAAGTAAGAGCGCCAAAGATAGTAGTTTCAAAATTTGTAAAAACAAAAATGTGATAAAAATGTATTTTACCAATGATATGTAAATATATGGTTTTAATCGCTTAATAAATCAAAACTCAATGTCCTTTACCCAAAATTACTCTTTTTATCATAATTATATGTTAATAAATATACTCTTTTATCATAACAGCTTAATGGTTAAGTTAAAAATCCTCAATTTTGCGTGTAGAAAATAAGTAACAGCGCAAAGGATACCAGTTAAATAAATTCGGAATTTTAAAATCTACAAATGATGTATTCAAACATTTACAAACTCCGTTTCAAATTGTAATATAAACTGATGACATAAAAATAGAATGTTTGCTAAATGCTTTCACAGCAAAATAACTGCGTTCATTATACTACAACTATTATTAACGCTGGACCGAAAATTACAAGTCATGTTTTAAGTGTTGTTTCAAAATTGGGGTAATTTAAAGAGCATTTAGATACATTAAATGGATAAATTGCATGCATATGTTTCTTCTGAGCTTACGTAAGTACAAAAGGTGTGTTTTAAGTGCTTTTGTTGTTTCAAAATGGAATTGGCTAATTTAAGTGTAATTTTTCATATTTCGAAAAAATTTATACGTAAAATGATGGATTACCACTTCTAAAACACAACTGTGCCGAAAAAAATTTTTTTGCTCAGAATTAGACGAAAATTTAAATTTTTAAGAGCGTGATTTATTAAGCAACTAACAACGTTCAATTTCGTATTACTCTAATTCGTAAACCAAATTTTTTTTTTATCACATTTTGGGAAATTTTCGAAACTGCTATTATTGGCGCTCTTATTTATTGGACCTGTATACGAAATTTCAGAATTTTTGGGTAAAGGATTATCGAGTTGTGATTTATTAAGCAACTAACAACGTTCAATTTCGTATTACTCTAATTCGTAAACCCAATTTTTTATCACATTTTGAAATTTTCGAAACTGCTATTATTGGCGCTCTATTTATTGGACCTGTATACGAAATTTCAGAATTTTGGGTAAAGACATTGAGTTTTGATTTATTAAGCGATTAAAACCATATATTTACATATCATTGGTAACATACATTTTTATCACATTTTTTGTTTTACAAATTTTGAAACTACTATCTTTGGCGCTCTTATATTGGATATATATACGAAAATTCAGAATTTTTTGGGCAAAGGACATTGGGTTATGATTTATTAAGCCTTAACAACGTTCACTTACATATCAAAACTACAAACTTTATCATTAATAATTGAAAATTTTTTTCACATTCTTTTAGTTTTGAGAATTTTAGTGCTATCTTTGCGCTCTTGCTTGTTTAGTCTACATGCCGAAAATTGGAATTTTTGGGTAAAGGACTACTGATTTATAAATAAATATAAATATAAATGTACGCAAGTTTCAACCTTTATGTACTATTTTCACAAGACTGTTTTGAAATTTTTTATATTCTAAATTTATTTTAATGCTATCCTCTGCGCTGTTATTTATTCACTATATACAAAATTCAAAATTTTTGAGTTAAAAATTAATCTGATATTATAAAAGAGTGTATTTATTTATTTTAAAATAGACACATACAGAAATGCTGACATACATTTCATATAACAGGATAATGTTATTGACCTTTTTCTTTCTTTCTTTGTAATATAAGTTTTATGGGTCATTTCTTCCTACATAATTTGGATAATTTAATAAATCATGATGAGAAACTCGTTTAATATATATATATATATATATATATATATATATATATATATATATATATATATATATATATATATATATATATATATATATATATATATATATTATATATATTTATAAATTCAATTAAAACCATATGGAAACTTATTTTAAAGCGCTAGTTGGAAGTTCAAAGTTTTCCACATTTTTGGAATTTGAAACTCCTATTTTTGCGCTGTTACATTATTTACATACCAAAATTAAAATTTTTGGGTAAAGGACTAAAGTGTTATGATTTATTCATTTGTGCAAGTTTCAACTTTTCTGTACATACTAAACTAAAAATTTGTCATTAATACTTGAAAATTTTGTTTTTCACATTCTTTTAGTTTTGAGAATTTTTGGATTGCTATCTATTGCGCTCTTACTTGTTTACTCTACATGTCAAAATGGAATTTTTGGGTAAAGGACTAGTGATTTATAAATAAATATAAATATATAAGCTTTATGTGTCATTTCTTCCTACATAATTTGTATAATTTAATAAATCATGATAAGAAACTCGTTTAATATATATATATATATATATATATATATATATATATATATATATATATATATATATATATATATATATATATATATATATATATATATATATATATATATAATTCAATTAAAACCATATGGAAACATTTTAAATTATCACTTTTTTTTTTCTTCTATGCCTACACACTTTCTTTTATCAAATGAAGTGCCTTTTCCTTATGCAATATAACATACACTACTGTAATTATTTATTACTAAAGCACCTTTATTTCATGGCACATTCACTCGAAGTTGCATCATTTTCTTTTTTACCTCATACAGCTCTAAATCTATCCTCAATTTTTTTATTTCCTTAATTAACACCTCGAGTCTTTTCTTCCTCTCGTCAATACTTAATAATTCTTTTTCTCTTCTTATCATTCTTATTACTTTCACCATTTCTAGCAATAAAAAGTTTACTGAATCATGCAATCCCGGAGAAGCCTTTTTATTATAAACGTGCATCCTTTTTCAAAATAAGGGTCATCGTAGTCGCTACATGTTCTTCTTCTTCTTCTTCTTCCACTTGAGTGTAATTTTCTAATCACGCTAGTCTCGAGGAACGATGGTGTCTCTTGAAAATACAAAAGTTTTGCATGAAAAAATTATATCTTGCCAATGGTTACAATTATATGTAACGTAAACGTTGTCAATTGCTTCCATTAATAAATCATAACTCGAGTCCTTTACCCAAGCAACTCTTTCATTACGATGTACCTACTCTTCATTTAATCAAAACATAGAAGACATTTTATTTTTTAGTAATAAAAAATACATAGTTTATTTCCAAACAATTATACATAGACATATGTTATTATAATTTTTTTTTTTTACAGAAATGTTAAATTAGTTGCCTTTCCTGAGCTGGTAATCTACATGTCATTCTCAGACAGATATTGTTTAAACTTTTCAATGCGATCTTCTTCTTTGAAGTATTCATAAAATTGTAAGAAGTATGGACTTAAAGTTCTGGGTTTCAATGATAATATGTTTACCATACTTTATGTCGATGGTATTCATATAATCACTTTATGTTTTGCACACTCCAAGTCTTTACGTTCGTGATGGATTTACAGAAAGTGCTACTTCAATGCAGATAGATCCATTTATTTTGACAAATTCTGTCCTGTTTAATAGCATAAACTTTGATGCAGTCTAAAACAGATACCTATTTTCTAGCAACAGGCAGAAACAGCTCAAAACAGCTTTCCGGTTTGAAAACAGCTCAAAACAGACCTAAACTGACCCGTTTCAAAACAGGTAGCTGTTTCTCAGAATATCTGTTTCCTAGACTGAAAGCAGTTTAGGTTGACCATTTGGACTACGTAAACACTTTAGGCTAATATTTATGTATCAGTATGTTTTATTATTAATAAATAATACAAATTACAATTGGTCTTTATTATTATTCTTACAGAAATTACATTCGTTAGTTCCTTAAGTACACACTATATTACAATAAGTTATATTCATACTAGTCGGTACCTATACAAGCAGGACATTTATATCCGTTATTAAACCAATAGTAATGCTTTACAGTAATTTAAGTGTTCCAAAGTGCTTGTTATTCTTACCGGCATCATTGAATTATAAATGATTATTGCTTACAAAATATGCTTATAAACTACATTATCATCATCATCATCGATCCATGAATATTATTTTAATCCCAACCACTTTACGTACACTTTATTCTTTTTACGTCAAATGACCTTTTCCACCAAATACACATCGGGATATTTAACCTTTGCAGTTCCTGTCTATAAATAGGTGTCCTTCTTAGTAAGCAGTGACCGGATTCCTTAACGCACTTTAACACTTGAAAAGTTCTCTTTCATTATGATATACTTCATTTAATCAAAAAATAGAAGACTTTCTTTTTTGCGTCTTTACGTTCGTGAAGGATTTACGGAAAGTGCTACTGTTCAATGCAGATAGATCCATCTTTATTGATTCGAGAACGCTTATGAATTAAGGTAAGTATGCACTTAAAGTTCTAGGTTTCAATGATAATATGTTTCCCATACTTTGTGTTGATAGTATTCATATCAATCACTTTATATTTTGCGTCTTTTACGTTCGTGAAGGATTTACAGAAAGTGCTACTGTTCAATGCAGATAGATCCATCTTTATTGATTCGAGAACGCTTATGAATTATAGTTGACACCGGAACTGTCCTATATATTACTGCATCATGATGTTAGAGGGGAGAGTGCACTTTGATAATTGTATCGATAGGCTAATCTGCATCTGATGAGGATGAACTACTACCATCAGAGATGCTCCATTTTTTTACATCATTGCAAAACTGATGCAATTGCGCAGCTTTCAGTTCTTCTACAAAACATGTTCTACATATTTCCTTTAAATTTAAAAACTTTTCACATATCTTTACTCCTTTTTCATACTTTTTCACTAGGACGTTACACTCCGCTTCACTATAATCACCTCGCCCGTAAACCGCCTCATGTTCGGCATCGAATACTAATGCTGAAAATTCTTGCTTCAAGCGTTCCACCGCTGTTCTCAGGTCAGTTGCTTTGGTCCATTGCTCTTGAGCGTATGCCATCCACATGTTTGACACAACACTCACTACCCATTACACTATTTCCTTATATTGTTACTCTAAACGACCCCCACTATGTTACATTAGTGCAGATATGAACCATCTCTTTGATTACCATACATATCTGGTTACGCGCATAAGCTACTTTCAACGATCATGCTGTCACTATACTTTTTAGCTGTAACGCGATCAACTTTTTTAGTGAGGACTTGAACCGGCCATTTTAGCTATGATATACAGATCAATAACCTTTGAACACACTATTTTTAGACTTCTAAGAATTGTAATATGATGATGATGATGATGATGATGACATTACAGTTTCTATTTTTAGCTTCGGACCTTGACCTTGTAATATGATGATGATGAGGATGGTGACATTGCAATTTCTATTTTTAGCTTGAAGTGGAGTATTCACCTTCAATGAACTCATGACCTACTTTTTATGCATAGCTTATGAGATCGTCATCGTCGTCGTCGACCTCGAAAATTCTATTCTTAGATTTATGATTACCTTGCAATTTCTATTTTAGCTTTTCACCTTGACCTTTTATATTTCTAAGAAATATGACACCACCGTAGGTCAATAACCCTTGACCTTGAAAACTAGTTTTAGATTTATGATTACCTTGCAACTTCTATTTTAGCTTTTCACCTTGACCTTTTATATTTCTAAGAAATGTTATATGACACCACCGCAAGTCAATAACCTTTGACCTTCAAAACTATTTTTAGATTTATGATTACCTTGCAACTTCTATTTTAGCTTTTCACCTTGACCTTTTTATATTTCTAAGAAATGTAATATGACACCACCATAGGTCAATAACCTTTGACCTTTAAAACTATTTTTAGATTTATGATTACCTTGCAACTTCTATTTTTAGCCTTTTTATATTTCTAAGAAATGTTATATGACACCACCGCAAGTCAATAACCTTCAAAACTATTTTTGATTTATGATTACCTTGCAACTTTTTAGCTTTGACCTTGAACAACTACATTTTAAATCTCCCGCGAGAGGCAGTTAAATTTAAATCGCCAAAACATGCGTGGAGCGCGTTCTGGCATAACGAGAAAACTCACTGACCTTGAAATAAATCCCATAAGATTTACATGGGTGACCTTGAACTGGTCCAGGATCGGCATACTATGAGACATATGACACCACCGTAAGTCTTCGACCTTGAATACTATTTTGATTACCTTGCAACTTCTATTTTACCTTTGACCTTGACTTAGCAGGGTTACCAACCTAACACGTGGCCTTAGCACGGACCGTTACCAACAACGTGGCCTTCACTTAGCACTTCAAATAGGCAGTGTTACCAACCTAGAAATCTAGTGACTTTTCTGGTGACTTTTTCTAGATCTGGTGACAAATCTAGTGACAAAAGTGGATCAGAAGTGCAGTAGTATTACTACTCGCGTTCACTGCTTTCACAACATCTTGCATCAACAGTGATAGATTTTGATAACCCTGCACCATCTACTTCCAAAGTATTGAAGACGCCAGAAATGATAAGGCCTTTCCCGAAAGTTCAAAGACGCACACAAATAAAGAAGGTCGATCACTTGGAAAATCAAGAATTTATACGGACACGCATGAGAAGACTAGAATTGAAGAATTGGAAAAGAAAAATAAAGAGATGAAGAGATTAGAAAAAGAACGGAAAAGTAAAGCAAGAGAAATAAAGAGAGCGTTGAGTTTATTAAATGAAGATTGTGATAAATCAGGTAAACCAAAAAGAAATAAAACCAAAGAGATTGAAACAATTAGTGGCGACAGTGAAACAGGTGTCAGCCTAAGAGAAAGTTCTGCTTCACCTTTCGACGTGTTTGAAGAAAATATCAAGAACGGTGCCTATGTGCTTGTAAAATTTGAAAAAAAGAAGTCTGTTTACTATGTCGGACAAATCATCAAACACTACAGTTTGACAGAAGTAATGGTTTCATTTTTGAGGAAGAAACCAGGATCGTCTATGAAATTTGTATTTCCAGACGTCAAAGATGCTAAGACAGCTAGGACTGCTAGTATTTTAAGTTTTAACAAAGATCTCCCTTTTTATAACGTCCATTAATATTTTGTTTTCGAAAACGTTGTATTTTGATATTGATAAATAATTAAACATTTCACGCTCAATTTGTGTATTTCTTCACATGTATGAATCTGCCCCATAACCTGTATGAGAGTGCCCCACATGTGGGGTACATTCATACATTTTTTATTTTTTTTTAACTTTCACAGAAAGCCGCACAAGTATATTTACACAAATCACATATTTTTGATATAAAGTCAGATAGTAAAACTATTAGTTTTTGATGAATCGATACAGATATTGATACCAGAAAAAATTCTATAAGACAAAATATAAAAACTGCATGAGGCTTCCCCACCTTTCCCTACACTTTAAGGATTTAAACTTATAGCTATAGAAATTTACTTTTAGAGTTTTACATCTGAACCATTACCTTTTATTAATGACTTAAGCATCGAATTACATTGTGAATTGTGTTGTTTACAGATTGATTTTAACATAGCTGTAATATGTGTCTACCGCTCAGCTATAGGCGACTTTGATCTTTTCTACGATAATGTTGAGGTAATGCTTGGAAAACTGAATAATTTCAGGATTCTGATCCTGGGAGATTTCAATGTTCATTTTAATAAAGATAAAAAGTCACGCATACTTTGCGATCTATTAAGTACTTATGGTTTCATCCAAACTGTTTTCTGTGCTACTCGCGGAGATAACTGTTTGGATAATATTTTTATCAATTTCTCCACCAATAAGTATTTCACAAGTACCAGTGAATCTGGATTGTCCGATCACTTAGGACAAAATGTAGTGCTAAATGATTTTGAAACTCCTTATACAAATACTTGCGTTGCCGTAACTCAACGTCCGCTAACTATGATGGGATCTAACTTATTTTTTACCACGTTATCAGAGTGCGATTGGGACAGTGTCATTGAACGTAATAATGGAAATGATTGCAATGGTCGCTTTTCGAATTTTCTAAATCTTGTATGTAGTTGTTACTTGTATTGCTTTCCTGAAGTCAAACGGATAAGGTTAGCTTATCTGATAGGGAATGGATTACTAATAAACTACGTAAATTGAGAAATAATCTACAATTAATCTGCGAGTTATAGCCATTTACCGCACCGACAATCTTTATAAAATCAGAAAATCTCTTCGTGCAATTTACGCTAAAGAGATTAAACTGCCAAAATTGAAGCTAATGATAGATTCATTAATAATGCTGGAAATCCGATCAGCGCAATGTGGTCGATGATAAATTCACAAAGAAATTTGCATATCGAACCGCATTGTGACCTATCGGCTAACCAGTTTAATATGTATTTTGCCAATGCCACAGCTGACATAATGTCTAATCTTCCCAGTTCGGATGTTGATCCTATCAGTCATTGCACATTTAATGTTTCTACTTCTATGACTATTGAATTTCACACTATTTCACAAATTGAAGTACGCGATGTAATAACTAACTTAAAAATAGTAATTCGAAAGATATTTACGGGCTTAGTGCTACTTTAATTAAGCGTAATATTAACGTATTTGTTAAACCGCTAACATATTTGATCAACATTATTATTAATTCAGGAGTTTTTCCTGATTCTCTTAAATCAGCATTAGTGTTACCTTACTTCAAAAAAGCAAATCCCAAAAAGTTATTAGGTCGTTACCGACCTATCTCTATATTACCGGCGTTTAGTAAAAGGAAGGGAAGGAGCTTTCGATTGCGTCTCACACGAAACACTGATTCGTAAGCTAAAATTAGTGTATAATTTTGGGGATAAGAGTGTGGCCTTGATAGCTTCCTACTTGAGGGGAAGATATCAACGCGTACTTTGGTACAACGCTTTATCTGGTATTCTTCCCATACAATACGGGGTACCTCAAGGTTCAATTCTTGGCCCAATTCTGTTTTTAATTTATATTAATGACTTACCCGAGTCGATTTCTTCTAACATATCCTGCATCCTTTATGCAGATGATGCAACTCTGATTGCAACTAGCTCTGATATTAATATTGCGTTTTGAAATGCTCGGGAGAGTGTCAATTCTGTTAACGAGTGGTGTATTAATAATAAATTGAAATTGAATGACGCTAAGACAACCTTTGTGTCGCTATCCCTATCGAAAATAAATACTAATATAGTCTTTGGTGATGGTAAATCACTTGTGGGATGCTTTATCGATAATAAATTTTGAGTCACGCTGTAGTAATGTTTCGAAAAAGATTAACAAATCAATCTTCCTATTAAAAAGACTTCAAAACAACACTTCGACAAGAGTTTTACGTACAGCTTACTTTGACTTAATTCAAAGTACTCTGTCTTATGCAATTTTGGTTTGGGCAAACAGTGCCTCATGGCAAAGCATTTTCCACCTTCAACGGAAAGCTGTTAGAATTATGGCTAATCTTCAATTTAGAGAGGTTTGTCGAAAGGCCTTTATTGACTTAAGAATTTTAACTTTTCCCTGTCTATTTATTTTAGAATCTCTCTGTTATGCTAAAAAACACAGTACGCAAGCTAAGCATCAATTTGATGTACATAACCACGATACTAGACAAAAGGAAAATGTTCGTTTAGCACTGTGCAGATTAGCTAAAAGTCAAAATGGACCCGTTTATCTATCGCACTCATTGTACAATCGACTTCCTAGTCACACTAAATGTTAACCTTTCTCTAAATTTAAAACTAAAATTAAAGAGTTTCTAATTTTTAATGAATTTTACTCTTTGGATAAATTTTAGCGAAATGTAAGTTTATACTGTAAGTTTATACTGTAGATCGATTGTACTGTGTTTGTACGTTATTGTAACAGTATGTGTTATTCTTGTATTAAGTGTTATTAAACCTGACGAGTGTAAGTGTACCAACACGTTCACACAATAAATATTTATTATTATTATTATTATTATTATTATTATTACTTATTTCATATTAACTATACATACTTTATACGTGTTGATAAGTTTTGTATTTACCATTAATGATATACCCTCGCGTTATAATTTAATGTTTTTCAACCTAGGCTACAATTCTTAAATGTTATTAAAGTTTTAAAAGATTGGTCGAAAATTTATCTGCAAAATATAACCTATTTTAGGCATGTATGCGACAAATTATCTATTTGAAAACGTTTGATTTTAGAAAACCTATAAATCTATCTGCAGTTTCCAAATTAGGTAAGTATTAGGGACATAAATTTACTATAAACTTTTCCATTTCATTTACACGTACCTACGTCATTTCAATACGTTATCGGTTTACTGTCTTCGTAGGTAACCACAACGTTATACATTATATTGGAAAATAAGCTTAATTTAAACTAAATCATAAAGAAAACTTAGGCAGATATAGTACTTCTGGATATACTCGTAATGTGACTAACAACGTGAAGTTTCTCAAAGAAAGCTTTTCGTTGTTGCGCCGCAGGAAATAATCTTTTACTGAAACTTGACTAAAATTCTAATCTATTCAAAATAGGAAGGTTTATACCGCCTACTGTTACATCCACTAAGGAAAGAGCGCTTTGCTTGAATTTCAGTTAGACGTATAAAGAGTAACGAACAAATACTTGATGAGATTGTAATTATTTATGTAAGTGCAACAAAAATATGTGTAGTATTTGTTCCTTAGTAACTTTTATAGCGATTACTAAAAAAAACTAAACTGAACCACTTCAAGTATTGTCTCATCCTAAAAAAGCCTGTATTAATGTCTTTCGGCTTGAAAAACTTTTAGGGTGGTAAATGCTTCTATAAGCCCGTCAAAGTCGTTTATAGATTTCTCACAGTAACTTTCATTACTTAGGTAGTTTCCATTTTGAACACGTTTTGTCACTACATAAGTTTTGTCAAAGATTTAAGATTTTCTAGAGAATAAAATTTACCTTACACACCAATCTAAGCAAATCAGAATACGCTTTCAGAAATTGAAAAAGGTTACATAAATAGAAAAGATATATTCTTTAACTTATTTTACCGGAATGGTGTATATCATAACGTTTTTTTGGTTTGACATCATTAAAAACTTGCAAATGATACTGATAAGGAGGTATTTTTTCTTCTATTTGTTTTAGAGCAAATCTTACATAAAAATTAGCTAATAAAGGCTGATACAGCATCTTTTAACTTGTAATGGCGCACAGCTATAACGTATCTAATAGCAATGAAGTAAATTGGCGCACCATAACTTATTCTTTGTGAAGTGCACATGTGACACATCGATTTTGAGATAAATTGTTTCGAAGAAAAATGTTCTAGATATAGAAAAACGGTTTCCAGAACTGGAGTCAGCGACGTAAGTCTCACTTGCCTATCAATGACCCTGCAACGTACAAAATGTATATTTATAAAATTCAGGTATCTTGAAGTTTGCTCATAATTACATTTTATCATAAAAATCTTAATTCGGGGTAATTTCTAATAAAACTATTTTTATTATAAAAATTTGAAATTATTTTTTATATGATACTAAATTAGGCTGATACGGCACTGTTTTAGGTCTGGACAAATTACTAAAGTGCTTTACCAATTCATAAAATGATTATTTTTATATACCCTTTTTTTTACCCACTGACCTATTTCTTTTAGAAGTAGTATGAAAGAATAATTTTGAGAATGTAGTCATCCTATTAGTCTAAAGGATTAATTAGATTCTTAATTTAAGATTGAATAGTTTATAATCCTAAATCCTAAATTCGTTTAAGTAAATTTAGCCTCTGAGCATCAAAAATCTGAAAACAAGAAAGGGAAACTAACCCAAAGTTTGGGAAAACTGACTTATAAAGGGTTGTGTATCAGGCCCTTGAGAGATTCTGTTTGTTCAGACTAAGCATGTAAATCAACCTAAACGTAGGATATTAAAATTTTCAACGACATGGTGTACAGTTTTAATGCAGTACCTTATCGTTCATGGTTAAATCACTGAAGTGGTGTCTTACAATAAAAGTAAACATAGGTCGCGAGCATTAATATCAATTTAGTAAAAAAGTAACTTTATGTTTAGTAATGCTACTCAGTTATAGGGAAAAGCATGAAATAATTAAATTTGTGGTAATATAGGCTGAGAGACTTTGTACCATTGGACATATATAAAAGCAAAAATTGAATTTATTTAATTACAATTTTCTCTTACAAATGTAAGGTAAAGTAAAGTAGGCGCATTTTTAGTGCTAAAGAGACACAAAATACCTTTATATAGTAATACAAATAGATTAATATTATTACTTACTCTACACTAAGACAAGAAGTCTTCTCTTCACTAATTTTAGATAAATACAAACGTATTATTTTGAGGTCCTAATTTGTGTTTGATGGCCAGCATCGAACTGGTCTCTCTGTTGGGCGTGGAAAGATCAATAGTCACTGATTATGAAATTTATACTAAACATTATTTTGTTTATGTATTCGACAAGTAACAACTTTACAAATTTAATGCACTTTCCTAGGGAATTGTGGAAATAGACAAACGTTACAAAAGAACACATATGATATCGGCACATAAATTGTAAAATGACAACAAACCTTGTTTAAGATGTTTTGCTACTAACAGAAAAAATACTTTTATTTACTTTTGATAAATGGAAAATAATACAGTTCTGTAACTTGACAAAATCCCTACCTCATGATTAAAACTCAAAAACAAAAGTTAAAGTGGTCCTATAATCCACAAAGACTTTGTTACCACAAATATTAACTTTTAATTTTGGGCAGTACCTACTTTGTCACTTTCCACGCGCACACGCGGGCGTGCGTTAGTGTGTGTGTGTGTGTGTGTCTGTGTTTCTGTCTGTGTCTTTGTCCGTGTCCGTGTCCGTGTCCGTGTCCGTGTCCGTGTCCGTGTCCGTGTCGTGTCAGTGTCCGTTTCCGTGCTCGTGTCGTGTCCGTGTCCGTGTTTTAATAATCTAGCTTGAATCAGTTAACATGTCATGAATTTAAGTTGTTACATTAAGCTGTTCAATCTCGTTCAATCTCAGTTCTTGTTTTAAAATGATTATACGTAAAGATAAGTTATATCCTGCGTTTGTAGTGTTATGGTGTTATCGGTTAGTGTTATTATCGTATTTTTATCGCTTTAGGAACGCTTAAATATTTGTATTTAATAATGAAACAGAAAATATTATTTTGGTTTATTTAATATACGAATATCAATTTAGTGCTAGATTTGGGGTGTTTTTATATGATATTAAAGCATAGGTTTTTCGGTTTCTTTTTGTACTTTAACAATTCAAGAAAATGTGAGAGGTGTACACCAAACGCAAGACTGTAACAAATGTTTGTGAGCAGGTTATGTCTAACTGCAACGAGTGCAATATTGAATGTAGCACGTCCATGGGAGGCTATACATCAGATGTCGTTTTTTATACTGAAATCGTAAATACTTTTGAACAAGTGATAACAATTTCAAGTTACGAATGTTAAGATTACTGTAGTCTTTAATCAGTGGCGACTTAAGGCCGATATCACGCAGTTGATTTACAAGCCTCTGCAAGGGAAAAATTCCTAGTTTTAGACCCTACAATGGTGGGTTGTATCTGAGCGTTCGCAAAGAAATTTGTGATTGTGCTATATGAATTTTTTGTCAATTTACTGAAATAATGTACGAACTATAGTGTTAAATAGGAAGTATTTATCAATCACAATACACAGCGTTATATGTAATGCAAACAAAACTTCTTCAAGAAATAGAAACACAAATAAAATTTATAAAAAGTTATAAAGGTCAAAAGGTCACGAAAATCAGTTTTTCTCGAATATCTCGCGACCTATTGCTCGGAGGTCAATAAAGGTCATTATCGAGAAATTATCTACAAAAAATGCCTCTTGCATTTTTCTGTAAAATTAACCGTTTTCGGAGTAGAGCGCTGAGAAAGAGACTAGAATGCACTCACATACGGTATTGTATACCGTACTTGTAAACTATATTACTTTTTACTCAAGTTTTTAAGTCTTAAAAACTTCTATCTGACACTTGGGCGTTTTGTGAAAAATATACTTATATTACACATAGTGGTTTTGGAACTTAGTAAAATCTACTATATATATTACAAACGACCTCCACTGGCAGATATTCCGTATTTTGTTGTCCCGAAACCCGTCCATTCATACCTGCTACTGCCTGTCGGACTGTGTTCAGCTCAGTTGAAAAATATTTCTTGAGTATTAAAGACGTTATTGTAGTAGTTTGTTTTTTATGCAATGAATTGTTATCGGATGGTGATGTAGTAGAAGTTAGGCGTGGTCTACAAACATTAAAAAATGCTAGTATCGCTAGAGGTGATGGTAATATTGAATATTTAAATACTGTGACTTTTGTGAGTATTCATAGTAATTGTCGTAAAAATTATACGAACAATTTGAGTATTGAGGCTTTTAAACGACGCCAAGAAGAACCGAGTACATCAAAATCTCCGCGTAAGAAAAGAATGAGCTCTTTTGATTTCAAAAAATTATGTTTGTTTTGTGGAGAAGAAGCGAGTGAAGAAATTGAGAGAAAAAGAGAAAAAAAATACAGACGCGTTATTAGAGAAGGGAGTACTCTTACATTTAAAGACACAGTATTAAAAGCTGCAGAGGCGCGCGGTGATAAATATGGGAGAAGTGTAAAGGAGCGTGTGTATTTTGAGTATGACTTAGTATCTGTCGAAGCTAAGTATCATGATAAATGTTTCTCCAATTTTTTGTTAGTCAGTGGAAAGGGTGACGCAGGCCGTCCATTAGATAAAAATATTAGAATTGCCATGGAGAATGTTTTTGATTACATAGAAAATTATGACGATTGTCAACTCATATTGGCTGAGTTGAAAGATGTGATGAAAGATTACGTTCCAGACGATAAAATAATAATAAGAAAATTGATTGCTCGATGTGGGAGTAATATTGTAATTACCACGAAAAGTAAATCTTTAACAATAATTTGCTTTAGAGATACTGCAACTAATATTTTGACTAATTCGTGGTACCAAGAAAAAACAAAATCATTGTGATGAACGTCTTCGAATTGTATTCACGACTCTTATCCACCACCAAGTCGAATGTTAGATAATATTAATGACGAAATTCCTAAAACTTCAACGCAATTTTTGTATGAATTAATTGTGAAGAATAAAAAAGGCCAAACAAAAAAAATGTAAGCAAAATCTACAGCCATAGCCTATGCTATAATAAGTGTAATGCGTCCACGATCGTTTTCGTCACAGCTGCTACTTAGCCTTTCTGTATTCCTTCATAGAAGATATGCCTGAAAAAGATTACTAGATGTTTTGTGAAGTTTTGGATTTTGTGCTCCATATAGCGATGCTGTGACGTATGAAGTATCAACTGTTTATCATCCTGAGACTCGCATTCTTTCACAGCCTGATGTAATTTTACAGCATGCTGCAGATAATGCATGTTTCCACCATTGATGGGCATAATACTGTGCATATAATGGGTGTAATAAAATAATTTCTCCAAGTAACGCTGCTGTAGCTGATATGCCCATCGTGAAATGTAAGAGTAAACCAAACGCTGAGGATTTAGCTGTAGTTTCACACGTACCTCTTTTAACTTACGAAAATAACGAAGTAGCTGTAATGAGTAAGATTATAGTTGAAGAAATCGATTATAATGTTATTTTAAATGAAGCAATTAGTAAGGTCGATTTATTGTGGGCATACGCAAAGTGCAGAGATGTCAACGGTCTACCAGCATGGAATGGATTTTTAGAGAAGCTAACAAAAAATAATGAAGACTATACAACATCGACGGTAATGTTCCTACCCTTTATTCATCATCCTGCAAGTAATAAAGGTACAATTTACACCACATTAGATTGTGCAGTATATCATTACTTTTGATCAGCCACTTTACTATAAAGCTCGCGAAATTGTAGCGGCTACTGACGTTCAATCTGATATATCCAACGTCATTGTAAGACTAGGTGGTCTTCATATGCTTATGTCGTTTCTTGGATCTATAGGATATGTAATGGAAGGAAGTGGACTCAAGGAAGCTCTTACTGTTATTTATGCTCCAAATTCAGTTGACAAAATGTTAGATGGCCATGCTTTTGCAAGAAGTGTAAGAGGACAGAGACTTGTTAGAGTAGCAGTAATGAAGCTTATTTATGATAAATTAACAATCGATCAAAATCTGCAGGAGTTTTTGGATGGTTACATTATGGATATTGAGAGGGACGATGTCTTATCATAATATTGAAGAATCTGAAGATGTTTTGAACGGACTAATACAGTTATTTAATGACGAAGTAGTTAAATTGAAAAGCGGTGGTACTACTGCTCAGTTATGGCTACAATACATTGAAATGGTATCAATGGCTAATGATTTCATTCGTGCTGAGAGACTAGGGTTATAGAATGATCATCTTACAAGTGTTCAGCGAATGCTTCCATATTTTCATGCATCTGGTCATTTCCTGTATGCTAAATCTGCACATTTACACTTGCAAGATATGATAGCTTTGAAAGATAAAATGGATAACCAAGACTATATAAACTTTACAAAACCATTTGCAGTAAGACGCACAGAAAAATTCAACTGTGGAACCTGGACCGACATGACTATTGAACAAAGTTTGATGAAAACTGAAGAAGGGGTTTCTCGAGAAAGGAGTACTCATGAAAGCGTCTTATCTAAGTGGATATATGGCATGCATGCAGCAAATGCAATTTGTGAAGAAATTGAAATACTTTGCGACCTTTCATTTGATACCGCGGATCAACATGTAGACTCAATAGATTCACGCATTGAAAGAGATAATACTGACATTAAAAAACTTCTAGAGTGGTTTGCTTTGCATAATCCTTTTTCAACTTGCAATCAAGTAGTTTCTGGATCAACAGGAATTGTTGTCAATAATAAAATCAACTGTTATAATGCCAAAGAAATTTGTCTGCAGTAAATTAAAAAATTATAGGAGTAACATTCAACAAAATTACATTTAAACGCTCTGACAGAGTTCTTCCATGATCATCAGTAAACACTTCTATCATGGTTCATAACTACAAGGTAACGATCGATCCTTTATTTCTATTTTAACGAATTAGTTTAAATAAAAAATTTGAGGAAAATCTTTGTGAATATTTACAATATGAATTAAGTCCATATCCAACAACACTATTTGATAACGTTGGCATGAGAAAAACTCAAAAGTCGACTACTTCGAGCCAATTAATTATCACGTAGTTTGTGATAATGCAACATACATAATCGATAGTGGATTTCTTATACATCGTGTCGTATGGCAAAAAAATGATACATTTAATATTATCATTAACAAATATTTATCAAATAATTTCGGTACTAATACTGTTGTCATTTTTTATGGTTACTCTGATACCATTAAAGATATCAAAGCGATGGAACAACTAAGACGAACAGCTGCCGTTTCTATATCTTGTGAAGTGCACTTCAATGAATCGATGGAAGTTCCTATCAGTCAAGAAAAATTCTTATCTAATCGATTTAACAAAAGAAAATTAATTGGAATGCTTATTGAGAAGTTCGAAGAAGTTGGTATTGCTACAAGACAATCACATGATGATACTGACGTCTTATTTATTAATAATACTACAATTATCGTTGTCGAAGAAATAGATCTGTTGGTACCTCTCATAGCACGCACACGAATACTTGATCAACCTACATCAATTTTTTTCAAAAAACCAAGAAAAAACAATGTTAAAGCAAAAATATACTCGACTGATAGCCTCAACAAGTATCCACATTGCAAGAGAAATATTCTGTTTCTACATGCCATGACCGGATGTGATGCAACTTCAGCACTTTTTGGGAAAGGAAAAATGAAAGTCATGAAGATGTTTGAAAAAAGACCCGATTTAAACAATTCAGCAGAAATATTCCAACAAGAAAATTGCTCTCCAGATGTCATTGTCAATGCTGGAATACATTTTCTACTAGCAATGTACGGTGCTCCAAAATTAGAACATTCGATAGATAATTATAGATACTGTAGCTTTGCTAAACTAACAAGACAAAAGCACAGCTGTGAAATTTCCATTATTACCACCTACTTCTTCAGCAGCTCAACAGCATATTTATCGAGTGTATTATCAAATACAAACCTGGCTAGGAAGAGAAGTTGATCCAGAACAGTGGGGCTGGGAGTTAAAAAATAATATACTACTACTGAGCACAATCTTTTGTAATTGAACAAAAGGTTGTGGCGGCAAATGTGGATGCAAAAAAATTGTATTAAGATGTTCAAAAGTTTGTGGACATTACCGTGGCCAGTCATGCATAAACGCAGAGTCAAGCAATGATGAAAATGATGAAGATGTCGATTTAAATATAGGAATAAATCCACTCGATGTTTTGTCAGCAACTGTTAATGGTATAGAAACTGAAGATATCGACAACAGCACATTTATCGAGTGTATTATCAAACACAAACCTGGCTAGGAAGAGAAATTGATCCAGAACAGTGGGGCTGGGAGTTAAAAAATAATATACTACAGCCAATAACAACTTTATTACCACCAGCACACGATGATCTACTGAACACAATCTTTTGTAATTGTACAAAGGGTTGTGGCGGCAAATGTGGATGCAAAAAAATTTTATTAAGATGTTCAAAAGTTTGTGGACATTGCGGTGGCCAGTCATGCTTAAACGCAGAGTCAAACAATGATGAAAATGATGAAGATGTCGATTTAAATATAGGAATAAGTCCACTAAACGTTTTGTCAGCAACTGTTAATGGTGTAGAAACTGAAGATATCGACAATGAATGACAAAAAAAAAATTACATACTAAAGTTTGTTTTTTCTGTATTTTTCAGTATTCATATCAAAAATTATTCTCTTAAATAAAAAAAACCTCTTATTACATATCATGGTTTATGCCTACAGGGGAAACCATGTACAAAAACGCGCCTTGCATTCTACCTCGAAGGTGGTGAGGAAACGAGTGCATCGTCATAATGTAGTCGCCTTCTCAGCGCTCTACTCCAAAAACGGTTAATTTTACAGAAAAATGCAAGAGAAATTTTTTGTAGATAATTTCACGAAAAACAATTTTTGTTATGACCTCTATTGACCTCCGAGCAATAGATCGCGAAATATTCGCGAAAAACTGATTTTCGTAACCTTTTGACCTTTATAACTTTTTTAGCCGGCACGATATCAATGTCGATTTTTCACATCTTCATTACAACGCCGTAATAAAGGTGTATACAAAAATTCAGCTCACTAGGAATTTTTCCTCAGATAAAACCTAAAATGACTGAACTACTTATGTATTCTGTAGGGACTATTTGTTGATTTAAATGTAGGTATAAATGCATTCCCAACATGTTACTATTATTTCATAGAATAATAATTTATTTATTGTGGTACGATTTACGATTTATGTACGAAATATATAAGAAAATTTCTCATGAAATGTACATAATTTGACTGACTAATCAATGAAACGATATGCAATCCCTGTAACTAAGAATCGTTTAAAGCTGTAATGTAGGAATTTTTTACATTTTTAATTTAAATGAATTATCACTTTTTTCATTATAGTTTTGATCATAAATTCGTTTAGTTATTTTATTGATATATATCCCCGTGTACATATATACTGTTAGAACCGTCTTAAACCAAGTATTTTTTAAATGTAAAACATCTAGGTGTTGACTATCAATCAAGGTACAATTGCTGTGGAGAGTGGAGCGTTTTGTGATTTTTATTACAATCGCTTAATTTCAAAAAAAAGAACTTAGCGTTTTTCGCTCATCGGTTCCGGTATCGTGATCTTCGCCGCTTCGGAGTTAGATCTGTCACTGCTTGCATACAGATAATACAAAGAAACGGTCACCAGAAGAGGATCTATATCCTAGCAGCAAGCAGGTGCCGCCGGAATCTATCGGGAATAACCTACAGGTACTTTTAATAAAGAAATTATTTTTAATTAATTTTATTTTGTTTTAATTTAACAATTGCTATCCTCCTTTTCTATTTGGGTCTCTGATTTCCAAATCTTTATTCCTCGGGGTGTGAGACTGCACCTCGGCGGAGACCCGGCGTTCTCTTAAACACCTTTATTTCTTTTATTTCTTCTACTACCCAAACTAACAACAACCGTGATGGTTAAGCAAGGTTACTACCGAGCTACCCTGAAGGATGTATCCCAAACCCCCGACGCCGCCCGTCTACCCACACCACCAACCACATCCCAAACTCCTTACACCTATGCACACACTCGCCTCACCACCACCATCCTCACGCACACGTTGCCACTCAAACGCCTCTTCCATATCCACCACATCCACACATTACTACATTTCCACACGTTCTACCTCTTCCACAAAACCACCCAAACCCGCTCACACACATACCCGCTCTCTTACCTACACCTGTTCACACATACACATACCCGCTCTCTTACCTACACCGCTTTTACCTTCACCTTCTCCTGCCTTGATTCCTATATCCGCTTCCCGCAAACCTATACCCGCATGCTCCCAATCCTCGATATATTGCATCCGCAATATACCCAAATCCATTAAAACCCAAAAATCCCTTTTTAATTCCTTGAAATCCCTCAATCTTCCCTGGTTGAACTTAATGTTCGACCACAACCAAACCTGTCTCTTAGAGACCTCCTCTCCCTTTCCGGATGGTACGCAGCTTAGGCTGCGACACCACTTCGGCGACCCAACCGTCACCCTCACCCAACTATCTGGTCCTCGCGTACCTAACACCACTCCTAGAGCTCCCTCCTTTTCCTGCGTGATTCGTCACGTAGATAAGGACATCCTAGCCCAAGAGATCCTCGATGCGATCGATCTTCTGTAAGTGAAGAAGGCCGTTCGCATCACCTCAAAGGCCACAAACACACCAACTTCCCTATTCCGTATCATAACCCCTTCCCAAACCACCCTTGAGTTCCTCCTCGCACAGGGTGTCGTCATGTTCGGGCGACACTGTGCAAACCCTCCCTAATCCCGCAACCGCTCCCCAAGTATTGCTCCACCTGCACGCAGGTGGAACATTCTGCTGAGGAGTGTCCCACCCGGTCCATGCGCTGTCCTAACTGTGGCGAAAGTCACAGATCCACCGCGTGTAAATCCTCGGCAAACCTGAAGTACAACAACTGCGGGGATCCCATCTCACCTACTCCTGCCGACTGGAATATGTTCTCTGATCACAACTCCAATAAACTTCCCACACCCAATCTTCAAACGACCCAAGATCTTGAGAGAGCCATTAGAGACCTAACTTCCGTAATTGCGGAAGCGGTCGATACCTCTATACCATACAAAAACATTGACAGTTCCCGCAAACCGCTCCCACAACACATTGAGAACTGGATCAAAGAGAAAAGACGAGTTTACCGTCAATTCTTGAGATCCAGGGATCCGGCTCTCAAGACCGAATACAATCGCCTCAACGCCTTAAACAGGCGAGAAGCCAACAAACACGCCGAAGACTCCTGGTCCAAAGCCACCTCCCAACTAGATTATAGAAATGGCAAACTCTTCTGACAACAGTTCGATAGACTGACCAGAAGAAAAGTAAACCCTAAATCACACCTGACCGACCTTCAGGGCAACCTAATCTCCTCAGACCAAGGAAAGGCCGATTTCTTTGGCCACCACCTTCAAACCATTTTCCAATCCCTAGACGATCCCAGTTCGACAACCAGGTCAAGGCACTCCTTGAGGGTCGCTTTGAAGAGTTCCGCAACCTTAACATTCCTGAACCCAACTCGATAACGAGAGTCCCTTTTATACCACCATCACGCCCGATCAGGTCCACACGCATTTTAAAAAAGGAAAAAGCTCAGCCCCAGGTCATGACGGCCTAAGTAGGAAGATCCTTCGGCACCTACCCGACCCAGCCCTCCGTCTACTATCCGATATATATAATAAATGCTTAACCCTCTCCTATTTTTCGACGAACTGGAAATCGGTCTCCACCGCCATGATACCAAAACCCCATGCTGACCTAACCTCACCCTCCTCCTATCGACCCATTTCCCTCCTGAGCTGCCTCGGAAAATGCTTTGAGCAGATTCTAGCCAAGCAACTTAGGGACCACCTCGAATTCAACGCCCTCCTTCCTAACAGCCAATTCGGCTTCCTTCCCAACCGAACGTGTCAGGATCCCTTGTTGAAGCTGCTTACCGAGACTACCAGAGCATTCAATCACAAGCAATGCAATCTGGCTGTGTTTTTAAACATTAATCAAGCAATTTGACAGGGTCTGGCACGCCGGTCTCCTGCACAAGATCCGAAACCTAAACATTCCCGACCCCTTCTCCAAACTCCTACTCTCGTACCTGACCAACCGGTCAGTTCGGGTGAAAGTAGGGACAACCTTCTCAGATCCTTTCGAACCTACAGCAGGCGTACCGCAAGGTTCTGCCTTAGCCCCGATACTCTACACTATCTTCGCATCCGATATACCCGAAATCACTCAACCCGGAGTAGTCGTAGCGAAGTTTGCGGATGACACCGCTTTCTGGGAGGTTAGTCGGAACAGCGAAACGGCCACCCGTATCATATCCAAGACCCTACGGAACTTCTCCAACTGGGCTAACCGGTGGAGAGTCTCCGTCAATCCTACCAAGACCCAAGCAATCCTCACTACACCGAAGATAAGTGCCCAAAGCTTGCCTTCAGAAATGTGTCCCTCACTCTAAATCAGGAAAGACTCCCTCTCCAAGATGAAATCACCTACCTAGGAATCCTTTTCACAAGAACCCTCAACTGGCTCCCGTATGTTAAAAAACCCTCAACGGTATTAGGAACCGCGTAAACCTACTGGGCTCCCTCCGGGGTAGAATCAGTGGTTGTCACCCTAAAACACCCTTATACGCGTATAAAACATATATCCGTCCTGCTATGGATTTCCGAGCTCCTATATATACAAATATAAACCCCAAACACCTTTACACCATCGCTTTCTGTGAGCTCCGAATTTTCCGACGCATACACCGGTTACGCTTCAGGTACCCTAATACCCTTACTATCCAACGCGCCAGTATATCCCCAATCACACATAGAATCCAAACCCTTCAGAAAAATTTTACCTACAAAACAATTTTTGGCGATACCATCCCAACCAAAGAGATCCTTACCACTCCTTATAACTACCGTTTTCCCCCATTCCCACAAAGGAAACCCAAGCTCAAGTTTAAACATCCACCCGCCATCCTCACACAACTCCTCGACGACCTCCCCGAGGAGATAGAAGAATCCCTTGACAACATCCCGTATGCCCTCCGCATCCCCACGTGTATTGGATGACGACCCCAGCAAGATACCGGCCAACGAATATAAGCACACCAACCACGCCACACACACCACAACCACCATGCACACTTAACCCATCAACACATTCATTACTTAATAAAACCTAAATCATTTTTTTACCCAAAATAACCATACCTCATGATTGTACAACATACAATAATACCAAACACCGCAACACAACAACAAGGAATGACCAGGGCTGAAGAGGAGAAGGACTCCTGAACAGTCCACAAATAAGTAATATAAGCTAACAATAAGTAAATACTAACACATAACCATGAGTAAACTAACAAAAAAAAAATGTGGAGAGTTATTTAAGAATACTCCACTATTTAATTGTAAGTTCTTAGTAGTGCTCTTGTACAGGGGGGCTAGTATTAATATATACCTATAGATTAGTTGTAATTTAGTTTTAGACTTGCACTGTTTTATTACTTTGTTTGTGTATTCCTACGCTACCTTTACTTACTACTAAAAAATACTGATTTCATTTTTGATTGTACTTTATACATCCTTGCACCCACAATTTCTGATATTAGTTTTCTCCTAAATTAACCTTAATGGATCCACCTTAGTTTGCATAAAGGTGTTGCGCGCCGCCAAAATTCATCAAAATGTCATTTTGTAGAGGTTTCGTGCACGAATTGACACTATTTATCAGTAGAAGGGAGACCAGGCCGCCCACGTGGGCTACGTAATTTTACCTTGAGGCTGACCTTGGGGCCTGGCATTAAAGTTGGCTTTGGACGTGGCCTTGGAGTTGACCTTGAGGTAGCCAAGTTAATAACCAAATCTACTTTAGTGAAGTTTAGAACCTAACCTACTCGGCGGGAAACTTGAATTTGTATTCTAATAAGGGGGCCCTAATGCTAACTTGTAAGATACGGCTAAGAACTTGTGTTAGTATTTGCAGGCAAGGGGGCCACGACAAGGGGCGCAGACTCTAACACAAGTTTCTATACCTGTTTTGTTAGATAGTGTTATGACCCCCTTATTACAATACTATTTCCAGCCAAGGGGGCCACGGTAAAGGACGCAGACTCTAACAGAAGTTCCTACACCTGTCTTACAAGTTTGCATTAGGGCCCCCTTGCTAGAATACAAATTCAGGTTTTCCGCTGAGTAGGTTAGGTTCTGAATTTGACTGAAGTAGATTTGGTTCTGAACTTGGCTACCTGAAAGTCAATTCCGAGGCCAGGCTCAAGGTCAACTCCACTGCCAGGCTCCAAGTTCAGTCTAAAGATCAATTTACGTCGCTCACGTGGGCGACTTTGTGACGTCACAGAGAGTGAAAGTTGAGGTGTTTCCCTTCTACACTTTTATCAATATTCTTTTACTAATTGTTCTTACTGAAAGGAAAAAAGATAGGAATAAAGTTTTGGAAGCATAGGATTTAAAATTTTGTTCGTATTAAATGAGAAACTCTGTATCAAGGTTGACAAATATTTGATATTTTTAATACAGTGGTTCACTATTTCAACAACTTAAAAACAAGTTTACTTGAGAAATATCACAATTTCTTGTCGCAGAAATTGGGATACGACACACCATTGCACGGCTTAAAAAAAACATTCACAAATTTTCCTACGACACCTTTCGCGACAATAGTGGTCGCAAGTGGAAGCAGCAAGGAATCTTAGAAGCATCCCGGGAACGTATACTCATCTACTGGTGAGCGAAGTTAGGTAAAGACATCAACGGCAATAAAGATTATGTAAAAAAAAGTAAAGTGGAAGCAGTTTGCAAAATAACAAATATTTATATGAAATGCCACATGATCGGTCAATGAACGTTAATTCACACTCGATGAATAATTTATTTAGAACTAACTGTTAGTTATGTAGTTTGTCCTAACAGTTTCCATATTTCAACACAAAATTGTAATTTTTTTTTCTTCAATAGTGATGTATATGAGATGTATATGTTAGATATAAAGTTTTGTCAATCAAGTAATGTGCAATTAAAAGCTGACGTTTTATAAGATCTAATATCTTTGATATTAATCAGATACTTCAAATCTAATATTACTTACAATGCAGATTTTTCGTTAAAGTAAAAAAAAAAATACGAATTTTTTGTATTAAGTTTGTACCTTACAATTGTATTTCTAAAAAAAGAAAGTCTTGAAATATGTACCAACACTGTTTCAAGAAGTCGACCACCTGCACCGTGGAATAATCGCATTTAACCAACGTTCTTATTTTTCAGCTATTAAAATAAAAACATTGATATGTGTCTATCTTAAAATTGCTGGGTAAACAACCAAATAGTAGTAACCAGCAGCTATTAACCTCCTAAGCTTTCCAACCATCTATTATGGAATTACTGTAATATTTCATAATTCGTTCAAATGTAATTATTTCATTTACGTAAAGTACTAATTTGAATAACCATAACTTGGCGAGGATAGTTATTAGGTTTGAAATTTGCGGCATAGAACTACTAACTTTAAGGTTTAGCTTAGTTACCGTTTTGGTATAATGTAATCAGATTTGTTTACTTCATTATATGTATTCACCTTATGCTTTTTTTTTAATATGATTCATTTAAAGTTTATTTGTAAAGGAAACGTTTGAAAATCGATTTAAAAGATGGTTTCTAAATTTAGATATCGTTATACTAAATTGAACTACTAAACTGCATAAAAATAAAAGACATAGTCGTTAATTTTTATGATCAAACATTATAATACAAAAAAAAAGTAAGTGTTCTTATGAGTGTTCTTTACTTGACAGAAATTTGCTTTTGTATGTCTTCCCTACCTCGCGCCTTAACTTGGACTATACGATAAAAATGCATAATATGAAATCAGTTCATATTTACTCTACATCAATAGTAGGTGGAAGTGCTTTAAGCTTAGTTCTATAGCTATAGGATGGTTCATTAATAACAGCACAAACCGAAACGAGAAATAGATATTGTCCAAATAAAATGATTCAACGTAACATATCTGAAAGTTGTTTCTTTCTGATATACAAAGTCTTCAAGATTATTTCTTCGTTTTAAATTTAAATTCCAAATGGCTTTCTGCGGATTTGGCTAAATTTTTGATACGTTGTAGATCGTAAGGTTCTAAAAGACTACCATAGGCAGAAAGTCGAAAAATGCACAGTTTTTACACTACAGCTCGCCTAAGTTGTGAATTTACCGCAATTTGCGTAAAAGTCATAATAAGCATAGCAACACATGCCTTAACATATATACCTGAACAAGTATTGTCATTCAAAACGTCACGTCTTTTAATTAGTTCGAAAATCAAATCGATATTCGTTTGACCAGTTTTGCCGTAAAAATTGTGATGTTCGAAGAGTCGTATAAATGGTATTTAGAAATCGTGCCCTGTCATGTGTGTAACACGCTAACACGGCCAGGTCTCATGCAAATATTAGTACCTAGCTATACTGGACTTGAAGCCATTACAAGGGAGGATTGCATTGCGAACCACGTAATAGAATATTCCAACTAATTATATAATCCGACGTACCCCTATATATCAAAAAGTAATAACTTTCGTGTCTTGAGACAATCTTACAACTAGCATAAGAGTCGCACTTAGTTAACTCGGCTCTCATTGTAGCTACAGACAGATATGTACGCAATCCAAGGTCCTAATTTTTCGGACTCTAAAAATAATGATGCCAAAAAGCTTTTAATAGGGATGGCGATGCAGTAAGAGCATGACTTTTCTTGAACGGGCCAATACCAATTGACGACTGAAGAAGCAAATGACTGCCACATACTATATAAAACAAGGTGGATAGTTGAAACCAGAAACGGTCACCTCAAATCCATATTTAAGTTTCTTGGTCAAACAATTACAATACCACATATCCAAAACCTTGGCGATTTCTATTGCACTCCTGGAGCGATAGTAAACAAGCTTAATCCTCGCGTTCTTATGTTAGGCGCTAACGAAGAGCTGGCTCAGCAATTACTGGAAAAAGCAAGCCAGGTTAATATTATACAAGTCCGGGTGAAAGTAGAAAATCTTCGTAGACGGAACGCTCGTTGGGTTCACATAAATCAGCATGATTTAGGTGACTTCCCTCATCTCACTTTCGATGACCTACGAGAGCTCACTGTAGGGGTATACCAAGTTAACCCGGCCCCATCTTACATTCAAAATAAGTTGCGAGTGCGTGTGCGTGTGCGTGTCCGTGTGCGTGTGCGTGCGTGTGCGTGTGCGTGTGCGTGCGTGTGCGTGTGCGTGTGCGTGTGCGTGTGCGTGTGCGTGTGCGTGTGCGTGTGCGTCGTGTCGTGTGCGTGCGTGTGCGTGTGCGTGTGCGTGTGCGTGTGCGTGTGCGTTGTGTGTCTGTGCGTGTGTGCGTGTGCGTGTGCGTGTGCGTGTGCGTGTGCGTGTGCGTGTGGTGTGTGTGCGTGTGCGTGTGCGTGTGCGTGTGCGTGCGTGTGCGTGTGCGTGTGCGTGTGCGTGTGCTGTGTGTGCGTGTGCGTGTGCGTGTGCGTGTGCTGTGTGTGCGTGTGCGTGTGCTGCGTGTGCGTGTGCGGTCGTGCGTGTGCGTGGTGCGTGTGCGGGTGCGTCGGTGCGTCGTGGATTGTGCACTGTTGCGTGTGTTTGCGATGTCGTCGAGTATCACGATAGCTCCTGTACGGAAATACGTACAAACCTGAGATTTTGCATTTAAGCTTGTTTCATTTCGCTCGGAGCTAATTAGATTTTGGGAGACATTCAGCGGATGGAGAAGTGGTGCAAACATGAAGATACATCAATAAATATCTGGTGTTAGACAAAACACTTCCTTCCAACCTACAAAATGGAAATTAAAGAAATGAAGTAATTTTAGTTATAATGTTTTAGGATCACTATGCAACCTCCTCTTTATACGTTCATAACGAAAGCCGGCAACATTATAAGAACAAAAGCAACAATCTATGTTAGAATGACATTTAAAACTTCACGTCAGATAGAAATTAATAGACATAACTAGATGTTACTCTTAAATTAAAATTCCAAAGCCGCCCACTTCTATAAAGTGTCAACAATACAGTTTAATCATTTTCATTCATATTTAATTAATTTTTAGACTTACTCTGCGTTATATTACGAAACTTTATAGACCAATGTTTCGTAAAATTAAATTTTCTTTGAAAAATATGTCCACACTTTTTCTTATAGGATGAATCGTTATTCAGATATTGAAATAGTTTGAACTAACACTTAAATTCTACCTTAGGAATTTTATGCCGCTAAATTACGCGTCGTATCAAAAAATTGCATGGAACTTAATCGATACGTCCATGATCTATATTTTTAAAATATGCAACTGTTTTAGAAATATTTGACAAAAACTAAAAACTGCTCCGCTTTTGGAATTCTCCCAACATCTAACCAGTTCCATTGGAAATCAAATGAGGCTTAAATACAAAATTACAAGTATTATGGTTCTGAAGTTAACGTGCATCCATCCACACACTCAGGCGCGCACGATCGGACCCACACATGGACACGCATAGTCATCATGACAATCTTGGCGAAACTTGGCCATACGTTGTAAAATGAGTTAAAAGGTCGATTTAGCGACAGTGAACAAAAAGTTGTATATATATATATATACGTAGGTTGGAGGGTAAATATGGTTTGAAATTTACGTGAGGGTGGGTGCGTGCGTATTTGCCTGCGTGTGTGTGTGTACGCGCTTGTGTGTGTGGTGTGTGGATATGTGAGTGCGTGAGTCCGCGCGCTCGCGTATGTGTTTATGGGTGTATGTTAGTATCCACGATAACGCCAAAACGGCAATACGTACGTACCTAAAATTTCGTACTTAGGCTTGTTTTCACATCTCCTGGAGATAATTAGATCTTGGGAGAAATTCAGCGACGGGGAGGGGAGTTTATTAGTAGCTGTTTTTTTTTCTTTTTTTCAAATATTTCTGAAAGAGCAGTACATTTCAAAGATACAAAAATTCATATAGGGCTTAAACATATGATTAACTGTAGTCTATGGAATGTTTCGGTACGACGTAATTTAGCGGCAATAACATTTCTAAATAGAATGTAAATGTTAGTTCAAATCTTACATAACCTTTCTTTATAATGTTTCTTAATGTAAAGCAAACTAAGTCTAAAAATTAGTTAAATAGGAATGAGAAAACGCTTTAATTGTATTATCTGTGTTTTATAGAATCGGACGTCTTTGTATTTTTTTTTAAGTTAGCATACGTATGTATACTAACTTGAAGTTTTAAACGTCCATCTGACATAGATTATTGTTTTTTTTACATTGTTGCCTATTTTCGTTGTAAACGTATTAACAAGTAGGTTGCATAATTAACCTAAAAAAATTATTAAAATTGTGTCATTCCTTTCAATTTTCAGTTTGTGGTTGGAAATGTCGTTTGTTCTACCAGTATTTGTTACTACCAACTGGAGAATCGGTTTTACTTTCGAAAGTGCCACTTTCGGCTTTTACATAAGCATGTATTTCATAAATAAATCAGCGTAGTTTAAAATTTTTAATTAAAATCCAAACTCTATTACGGTACAAATGGTTTCACCTTTAGGTTAACTAGTTATTGTAACTACCACTTTCTAGTAATGGTGAAAACTTTAAAATGGTGTCAAATTTCCTCCAAAATTAACTATAAATCCACCGTCTATAGATTCTTTACACCATAACAAAAATAAAGGAAAATGTAATTGGAGCTTTAACACCATCTATATTGGCAAGAAGTTGCACTTGCTCAGAAATATTGTGCTCACTTACTTTATTGTGACGCTGTATAACATGGAATGCAAGTTCTTGACATTTAAAGTGTGTTGATTTACAAAGAATAATTATGGTTATTATGAATTACCAATTACAGTAATATCGTAATATGTTTAATGCCCCCAAACATATGTACGAGGAATTTGTACATAGTTCTTTACTATACGGTAAAACCCATTAATGCTAATGATAACTACATTGTTAATTTAAATGAAACGTCCTGTATTTTTTAGGTGTCCAATAACCTTTATATCGACATTTTATGTACAACGTGTAAATAATATAATTTACTACTTGTTTTACCTAGGAAACAAAAATTATAAAAATTCCTCAAGTATATACACAATTACACACATTACCAAACCAAATTACTCGATCTGAATGATCTCTTGGTATTTGAGATTATTTAACACTAGAACTGCCGCGGCGGTCAATTTGACCGCGTGTGTTCTTTAAAATATTGTTTCTCCGTTGTGCTTGGAGTTACGGTGTTGAGGTATTATGACTTTTCTAGATTATTATGTACTTTTAGAATATTAAAAATTAAGCCGTTTTAGAGTATTTTGTAGTATTTGTATAACTACCGGAACCGTCATTTTGACCGTTCATATATTTATAATCAGTTTCGAGATTGAATAACAAAAATAATTACAACGTTGAGATACAAGAATGTATTTTACTATTATTGTGGTTTACTGAAAGTCAGAGCTTGTTTAGTCGTGTCCGAAATTACGAATAATCTTCGCTATTTTTACCTACGAGCCCGAGATATGTAAAATGAAAGGTATAACTTGTTTCTATAGAGATCTATATATTCTCAGTTGCAAAAAAAGGAATAGGCACCGTATTTCATCCCCTCCCTAAGGGGAGGGCGGGCTGCTCGAGCTTTCCGAGCTCCTTCAGCCACAATCATGCATTCCCAGCATACATACATACATTACGTATATAAGCATGGTGGGATTAACGATGGGTGTAATCAGGATAGGATCGGAAGGAACAGAGTTATGATTCTGAGGGGGAAAATACCACCCCAGAATTCGCCTAAGCAGCCGCACATATGTGCATATACGCAGTGACCATACCGCTACATGTGTATGAGGAAAACCTCATACAAGGTAGACGGTAACGGAAATCGAACCCATTACCTCCCGAATGCTACGCAGATCGTGTTAGCATTCGGAAGGTAATGGGTTCGATTCCCGTCACCGTCTTAGTTGCAAGTGAACGTTCTTGTGAGATACTTCTGTGCTTATTACGGGGTTAATTTCTTGGTTAAAAAAAAGTGGTCGTCTCGAGGTTTTACACAACAACAGGCTTTAGATTATCTTGCGGAGTTGGAAAACTTATCCGAATGTAAATCCGAAAAAACAAATAACCACTCCGAAGATAGTGAATGTGATGAAGCTGTGCCTTTTGATGACAAAATGAGTGAACAAAGTGAAGTGAAGCGTAAATAATGTCACTTTTGATCCTTATACATCTAACAAAATTAGTGATGATATTGAACACCATCCAAAACGAAAAAATTACATGCATTTACCTGTGGGGAGTAAACAATCATCCAAATCTAATGATATATGGGAAGTTGTGGAATCTAGTGGAACTCATGTTGGCCGTGTAGTTCAAAAAAATGTTATGCGAAAGACTCCTGGGTCAACTCCTTATGCAAAAAGAAATGTGTATGCTAACTTTGTGTTAAGAACATTTCGATTGTTTAAGAACTTGGCGCTTTTCTTGCAATATAGCTAGCTTGTTGTGCTTACGGCGCAAGAACATTACAGCTTGACAGTTTATGGTCTGTTACTTGGGGACCGCAATTTTTTCGTGAGAACACGTCACGCAATCGATTTCGTGAAATCATGAGATTTTTAGGATTTGATATTTGATCAACACGAAAAGAACGTCTAGTTAATGATAAATTTGCTTTGGCGTCTGAAATATAGGATTAATTTATTAGTAACTGTAAAGCTTGCTATGTTCTAGAAGCAAACATTACAGTAGGCGAACAACTGTTTCCTACTAAAGCTGATTTACACAATATATGGCGAATAAGCCAGATAAATTTGGTGTAAAACTTCAGCTAGCTGTTGATACGAATTCTGAATATCTCCTGAATGGTTTTCCTTATTTAGGAAAAGATGATATGCGCCCAACTAACCCCTTCCAGAATATGTTGTTTTAAAATTAATGGAACCTTTCCTAAATATGGGTAGAAATGTTACTACCGACAACTTTTTTACCAGCCAAAAGTATGCAACAATGCTGGCAAAAAAGAACACAACATAGTAGGAACAATGAACTGAGCAAGAAGGGAATTACCAATTTGTATTAAGAATGAAAGGGCAGAGTTATATTCTACCACAGTAATGAAAAATGATAAAAGCACCTTGTCAATTTATCAAGGTAAAGTTAATAAAAACGTCATATTGCTAAGTACGCTACATCCAACTGTGTTGTATTACAATAAGACAAAGTTTGGAGTAGATGTGTTGGACCAAATGACTAAAAAATATTCTACGAAAGCTGGTTCACGTAGATGGCCAGTTCATGTGTTTCACAATGTTTTAGATCTTGCCACAATCAACGCCTGGATAGTTTATGAAGAAATCGTTGGCAGTAAAATAAAAAGAAAAGAGATTTTATATTCACTCTAGCTGAGGAACCAAGAAAAGAGTATTTCGATTCTAAACCAAATTATGGTGCAAGTAACAGCACATCTGATACAACGAAACTTAAAAAACGTCATCAGTGCCAAATTAAAAAATGTGACAAAAATAAAACTGCTGACGTTTGTTCAATGGGTAACAAATATGTTTGTGGAAAATGTGGAAGTGTAACAAAGGCCGTTATTTGTTTGAACTGTAGAGCGTAATACAGCATGTAAAACTGTACCGAATTATAAATATATTAGAATCAATTTGATTTTTATTTAATTAAAATGAATATTTACCTAAAATGTGTTTTTTTTATGTTTCTTTCTCAATTAAGTGTAAAATATACAAAGAATACATCTCAAAATTTCCTTTCTTGTCCAGAAGTCAAAATGACCGGCCACCGCAGTTTTAGGTATTTACATTAGCCGGCGTTGCTAGTGTTAAACCAACTTACAAGATAGCTAAGTAACTGCTTGTGACTAGTAAATAAGATTAACCTAATTATTTACGTATGTCATGGTAAGTATCCATAACTTATTCTCGTTGTTGTTGTTATTGTGCGTTATTTGTATGAACCCCGACCGTTTATTTTTGCGGCCTATAGGTTTATTGTTCCATATTAAACATTATGCCGTCGGGCCAAAGTGGACTAGTATTGACACTTTGTTTTGTGTGACGTGTATAGTGATTTCATTCTATTACAATTGTGACACTCGGCTTGGCGGTCCTTTTTGCTTCGACATTGGTACCACACATAACCACCAAATGCTGCTAATGATAGTGTAGCGGTGATGATTGTTGAGAATTTAGTGTGGTACAATCTGTGTTCAGGAAGTATTTGGAAGATTTTTATGTATTTCAGTGTCCGATGTTTCTAACTGCTACGTCCATTCTCCGCCCATGAATGATGTTGTTTATAACATCTTGTACCCATTAAAATGTTTCTTTTATTGTTTTAGATGTTGCACCAATTCTCAAAATTGTACGTCTTCTGTTATCTCGTATAATTCCTTAAAGTTGAATTATCGTAACTCTTTTACCCATGCCTTTTATTCGTGACTTGGAACATTGAAATTCTATGCGGAAGATCCCTCTTTAAATGCTTGCTTCTCCTGTATGTTCAAGGTATATCCATCGCTTTGGACAATTACAGTATAGCCTGCTTTTATTGTTGCACCATCAGTATACTGTTCACAAGTAACGTCTTAGCGTTTAATTTTTGCACTTTAGTAATGCTCACTTGTGATGTAATATCCATGATGTCTTGCTCTTTTTCTTATTTATGGCTACAACTTGTACGGTTTTGACTTCAGCATGATATACCACCTGGTTTCTTGCCATAGGTTATTTCCTGGACATGTTTGGTTTCCCGGATACAACGCCGATCACTAATTGGGTTTCTTATTTTTATCATCTTTTGTATGCCCAAACAGAACTCATTCAAGTTTGGTTAGCTCACCAAGTTTATATTTTCTGACACCACTCAGGCCGCATTTAAACAATTACTTTCGCTTTTGCAGATGTTGGTTCGCTGTTCCTAAGCCGTAAGTCCATGACTATAAGCCATTATTTTGGTAATTTTAGTTATTGCGCTGATTGATCTGTGATAAATGACTCTTATCATCTAGGATCAGCTTGCACTCTTAATAACTGACCTTATACAATAGACCTTATATTCTCACTATTGATGCAGCAAGCAGAACGGAGAGGCACTCAGTTTTTTTTTTCTTTTGCGATCATGTCTGATACTGTGACATTTGTTATCTTTAATGGTCTCTAACACTGCCCTGGTGTTTTGATTGATTGGGGCAGTAGGGTGTGATAAGTTGCACAATTGATTGCTTAGCAATGCTTCTTCTTGAACTTAAAGCGTAGTCTTTACTCACTGTACTTGCTAATTGGCTAAATTCTGTACAGTTCTACATACGATATTGTTGCTTACAGTATTGGCGATTAGCTTCACAGCTGCTCTGCCACCTGGGAATTTGATGTTAAGTGTATTTTTGTCTTGATGGTCATAACACTTGTGATTTAAACGTTATCTTTAGGAATTATGTCACATTTTGTAATTCAAAATGGGACACTCCCGCGTACAATGCAGAAACCGTCTTATCTTGCTTTCGTTGTGATGAATTAGGAATTACGTTTAGAGGCCGTCTCTGCTTAAATGAAATAAATTGCTACTTAAGGTTCTCATAAAAATTAACTATCTTTGACCTCGGCCCGCACTTAAAGGTTGCAATAGAAAACAAATTTTTTTTAGCTGTAGGACACCTTTCTATAATTACTTTTATTAGTTTTTCTGCAGCAAATATCCTATCACACACAATAATATACAAACACGAAAATTTGTTGAGGTAAAGATGCGCATTCACGCCTATAAATTTACAGGAAACTACGAAATGTTTGTTTAAAATTTTAACACACCGCAATAACTAAAAGTATTGTTACTGTTAACGTGATGTACATCACAAGTCGATTCCCTCTCTCAATTGACCATCCCGTATATACCAAAATATCTTGCGAAAAATAAACGTTTTATTTAAGCACTAGCGGAGTACCCGTGCTTCGCTACGGTATACAACAACTCTGAATACATCAGTGATTGAAACTGTTGTTGACAAGTGAGTAAATTGCGTGAATGAATTTGTCACCAAACTTGGACAATGACATGCTTGTTATTATTTTGCCGCCATATATACATTATAGCAGTGTAAACATAACTTGAATTCAAGCGCCCTCTGCTTTATTCTTATTTAATTTCATATATATATATATATATATATATATATATATATATATATATATATATATATATATATATATATATAATATAGATTTGTTATGTACAGATTCTTCATTTGCAATCATTTATAAATTTCTAAAGCGCAGCAACCTTTTTGAAACTTCTGTGTACTGAGATTTCATTCATTATTCCTAATTTGCAATTATGTGCCTATGTATACAAGGTGTCCCATGACTCAAGGTCTATAGATTAAGATTAAGAACGTGATTTTTAAATCATTTTATATTAGAAATGTCTAATGAACATGAGTGCGAAAATGCTTCCCATCTGTAGTCCAGCAATGCAAGGCGCACTGCTGAGATAGATAAAAACAACCTAACCTTACTTTATTTTCTCTTCCAGCTGTTTCTGGATGTAAATTATTGTTTAATAGTCTACATATTTAGTGTCAGTTTTTGATTAACACACTAAAATCTGTTAATAATTTAAAAATGTAGTTTTCAAAAAGGTGCTAGACAAACGGTGGTATGGCCATTGATTAAAATACTCAATGGTAGGGCGTTATTTTGATTTATATCTATATCATATTCAGGCTTTGATAACACAAAATTGTTGGTGTTGCGATGTTTTTTGTAATTGTGCGGTTTACAATCATGAATTTATTATTTTTGGTGTGTTAAAAAAAAAGAAAGATAATTTGTTGAGGGTTTATTATTTGGTGTAAAAAAAAATGTTAAAGGTCTGTTTTATAACTGTTGTGAATATTTAGGTTTAGGTGTGCATGTGGTTGAGTGTGGTGAGGGGTGTTGACGGTTCGTTAGCCGGTATTCTTGCGTGGTCGTTATCCAGTTGACGGTGGGATGCGGAGTGCATAAGGGATGTTATCGAGGGTCTCTTCTATCTCCTCTGGGATGTCGTCTAATAATTGGGTTAAGATCGCGGGGGGGGGTGTTTAAATTTTAGTTTGGGTTTTTTACGTGGCAATTTGGGAGGTTGGTAGGTGTAGGAAGTTGTGATAATTTCTTTGGTAGGGATGGTATCGGCGGAAATCCTTTTGTGTTAATGGAGACTCCCCACCGGTTGGCCCAGTTGAAAAAGTTCCGAAGGGTTTTGGAGGCCGTTCCGCTGTTCCGATTAACCGACCAGAAGGCGGTGTCATCTGCAAACTGCGCAACGACTACTCCGGGTTGGGTAACTTTAGGGATATCTGAAGCAAATATGGTGTAAAGGATGGGGGCTAAAGCAGAACCTTGCGGAACGCCTGCAGTGGGTTGGAAAGGGTCTGAGAAGTTTTTCCCTACTTTTATCCTGACCGATAGATTGGTCAGGTACGAAAGCAGGAGTTTGGAGGAGGGGTCGGGAATGTTAAGGTTTCGGATTTTTTGTAGGAGACCGACGTGCCAGACCCTGTCAAATGCTTGCTTAATATCCAAGAACACAGCCAGATTGCATTGCTTTTGGTTGAATGCTCTGGTGGTCTCGGTAAGCAGCTTCAACGAGCGATCGTGACACCTCTGGTTTGGGCGGAAGCCGAATTGGCTGTTGGGAAGGAAGTCGTTATACTCTAGGTGTTCCCTGAGCCGCCTGGCTAGAATTTGCTCGAAGCATTTACCGAGGAAACTCAGGAGGGGTATGGGTCTGTAGGAATTAGGTGAGGTTAAGTCTGCGTGAGGTTTTGGTATCATGACGGTAGAGGCCGATTTCCAATCCGTCAGGAAGTAAGAGAAGGTTAGGCACTTATTGTATATGTTTGAGAGTAGTTGGAGGCATGGGCCGGGTAGGTGTCGGAGGATTTTTCTATTGAAGCCGTCGCGGTCTGGGGCTGAGTTTTTACCTTTTTAAAATAGGCACTGACCTGGTTGGGCGTAATTGGGGAATAGAAGGGATTCTCGTTGTCGAGAGGGGGTTCGGGAAGGTTAAGGTTTCGGAATTCCTCGAGGCGGTTCTCGAGGAATTCCTTGAAAACAGAATCGAATTGGGGATCGTTGGGGAATTGGAATATGGATTGGAGGTGGTGACCAAAGAAATCGGCCTTTCCTTGGTCGGAGGTGATTAGGTTGCCCTGAAGGTCGGTTAGATGGGATTTGGGGTTAACTTTTCTTCTGGTCAGTCTGTCAGTCTGTTAGTCTCGATAATCTAACTGGGAAGTGGCTTTAGCCCAGGAGTCTTCTGCGTGTTTATTGGCTTCTCGCCTGATTAAGGCGTTAAGGTGATTGTATTCCGTCTTGAGATCCGGATCCCTGGATCTCAAGAATTGACGATGGATTTGTCTCTTCTCTTTGATCCAGCTCACTATGTGTCGTGGGAGCGGTTTTTTGGAAATGTCGATGTCTTTAAGCGGGACTGAGGTATCGACCGCTTCCGTAGTTACTGAAGTTAGGTCGCTAATGGCTCTCTCGAGATCTTGGGTGGTTTGAAGATCGGGTGTAGGAAGGTTGTTGGCGAACACATTCCAGTCTGCATTCGAAAAATCTCTGATTGAGTTTTGTGGGGGTGTTGGAGGAGCTGGACAAAATGAAGTTTTGACCAGCAGTGGAATATGATCAGAAGTGATCGTGGTGCCTAGAAAGCACTCAAGATCGAAGTAGTGTGCTATTGATTCGGAAACTATTATGTGATCTATTACTGAGGCTCCTAAGTGGTCAAAATACGTAGGTTGTGTACTGGCGATCCTCAACATAGGCAACTGCAACAGAGCAGATGATAGTCTGTTGCCGTTTCCATTTGTTGCGGTGTCACCGAATTGAATATGGCGGGCATTGAAGTCTCCTAGGATCACTGCATTTGGGAGGCTAGAGGCATAAACTAACAGGTCATCGGAAAGTGTATTGTGCCCGGGTGGATTGTAGTAAGATATGAATACTATGGGGTGGGGAATTGCACCGTTGCAGCAACGCATTCGAGTTGCAGCATGTGCGCAGGTAGTTGAAACGGAGTTTAAGGGAAACAGTTTTTAATTAGGAGGGCGGTTCCGTGTGCGCTATTGTTGAGGAAGGAATTATAAGTGTTAAATTGTAGTGTGCATTTTTGTGAGAGTTTGGTTTCTGTAATTGAAAGGACGTGTACATTGTGTTGGTGTAGGAAGTGTTTAATTAGGGGGCGTTTCCGATGAACGCCCCTAGCATTAATGGTCCCTGTTATGATGTACATTGGGAACAAAGGCGTTGAAGGATGGTGTTGGCGGACTACGGCGACCTTCCTCCGCGTACCGGCTACGCAGACTTTGATACGCGGTTGGGAAAAGTTGAGGGATAACGATTCTGTGGTTCGGATAACACGGCGTTGGTGGTTAGGGAGCAGGTTTAGGAGAGAGTGGGTAGGGACTTGTATGAAGGATTTGATTGTGACGGGATCTGTGTCGGGAATAGGTTTAAGGTGAACGGTGTCTTCAGAGTCAGACTCGTCAGACATGATGGGATCAAGGATTGCCATCTGTGACGGAGAACTGGGAGGTTCCCGCCGCATCCGGCACTTAAAGGGGTAGGTGGGGTGGGCATCCCCGCAGTTGCTACACTTTGGGTTTGCCGCGGACTTACAGGATGTGGATCTGTGGCTTCCGCCACAGTTGGGACACTTGATGGATCGGGTAGGGCACTCCTCAGAGGTATGTCCCACCTGCGTGCAGGTGACACAATACATGGGGAGAGGTGTAGGGATGAGGGAAGGTTCGCAACGAAAGTGTCTCCGGAACATGGAGACACCGGTTGCGAGAAGGAACTCTAGGGTGGTTTGGTAATTTGTGATTATTCGGACTAAGGATGTGAGTTTGTTGGTAGCCTTCGAGGTGATGCGCACGGCCTTTCTCACGTGAGGCAGGTCGATTGCATCGAGGATCTCGTTGGTAAGGATGTCCTTATCCACGTGACGAATCACGCAGGAAAAGGAAGGAGGTTTAGGAATGGAGTTAGGTTGACGGGGGCCGGATAACTGTGTTAAGGTAAGGGAAGGTTCACCGAAGTGGTGTCGCAGCCTAAGCTGCGTTCCATCCGGTAAGGGAGAGGAGGTTTCGAGGAGGCAGGTGTGATTGTGGTTGAACGTTAAGTTCAACCACGGAAGGTTAAGGGGTTTTAGGGTATTGAACAGGGATTTCTGTGACGTGATAGACTTCGGGATATTGCGGACGCAATATCTCGAGGATTGTGAGCGGGTGGGTAAAGGATTAGGGTTAACAGGTGTAAGACTCACGGCGGGTACAGGTGGTTGAGCAGGTGTTGGTAAGAGAGCGGGTGTAGGTAGGAGAGCGGGTTTATGTGTGTGTGCGGGATTGTGTGTTTGTGCGGGTTTGAGTGGTTTTGTGGAGGCAGTAGAACGTGTAGAAGTGTAGCAGTGAGTGCATGTAGTGGAAATGGATGATGCATTTGAGTGGGAGCGTGTATGTGAGAAAGGTGGAGGTGAAACGTGTGTGTGTGTGTAGGATTGTGTAGTAAGTGGTGGTGTGGGTGGACGGACGGCGTCGGGGGTAGGGGACACAATTTTGATAGTAGCTCGGTGGCGACCTTGCTTAACCATCTCGGCTGCGTTGTTAATAATAGGTTTGTGAAATTTGAGGATTAAAAATTAAAAATTTGTTATCCAAATGCCGGGTCTCTGCCGAGGTGCAGCCTCACACCCCGAAGAAAAAAGGCTTGGAAATCAGAGACCCAATTCGAAACGGAGGAAATACACAGTTAAAATAAAATAATAAAGTAATTAAATTAAAATTCTTTATTAATGATACCTATTACCGTTGACCTTGACCCGACGACGATCCTACTGTTGGCGATCACCTGGATGCTTCTGGAATTTTCCGCTGCTGCTGATATATTCCGGCAGCTCCTGCTTGCGGCTAGGCTGTGGCTCCTCTATTGATGACCGCTTCTTCGTATTATCTGTATGCAAGCAGTGACAGATCTACCTCCGAAGCGGCGAAGATCACGATGCCGGAACGATGAGCGAAAACGTTAGGTTCTTTTTTGTGAAGTTAAGCGATTGTAATAAAAATCACAAAACGCTTACGCTTCCTAGGGGCTTACGTTCGTAACCGAGGTTCGGACTGCCCTGATGAGTTGCAGCCACCTGGATCTTTTTATATGTTCCGGAAGGTGTTGACTTAAAGGTGGTAAATCTTGGTGAAAAGGTTGCAAAAATATAGACCCTGTCAAATTGCTTTCAAGAAATATGGACGAATATACATGCAAGGTCCGTGTATATTGATAGTTTGCAACATAAACAATTTTCGGATCTTGGGTGTCGTAATGAAAATTATGACGATTCACAAAACACTTCATTTTCTCTAATTTTATTTTCAGCCTATTCGCAGAAAATTACTCTACTTGGAGGATCATATCCAACCAATTCTTGATGCAGTTGGGTGTGGTACGGGGGGGGGGAGAACTTATTAGTATTTAAACGCTTATTAATAGAAGATTTTTTAATATTTAAACTTTCACTAATTGCTCTAATATTAACGTTTGGGTTTTCTACTACCGGAAAGGTGACCACAAGCTGATTTTGCTCATTTAGAACTCTCTTTTCTGGCCTTTTCTTCTACAGTACAGTTCCTGTTCGTTCAAACCTTTCTTTCCGATTTTTAAGAGACCTTTTACCGGGCTGTTTTTTACTTGGAAACTTTTTAGCGTGAAATAGAGTTGCAAGAAGGCAATTCCATCACTTTCATCAATACTATCTTATAGGTTAATTCTTGTAAAGAATAATTCATGGTTCAAACAAATTTAAATTACAACGATAATAATTAAAAAATATTAATCAATTAAAATTCAATATTAGAAATGTAATGTTTTGTGTAACAAATTGTTTACAGCCACCTACTTTGGTTAAAACCATTACATAAATTTTGATGTAATTTACATTATAATAAATCGAATTTGTGTTAATATTACAATAGGAAAGTATACACATTTATAGAGTAATCAACAGATGCTATATACATGTATAGCGTGCTAGAAAAAAGTTTTGAAATAATTTTCTTAAACTACCCCAGTTTACCTCATTAACCATTTGATAAGTCATTTTGTTGACAGGTTTGACATAACACCACAGTAGTAATATAAGGCCGGAGCTACTCCACTTCAAGGTCACCCATGTAAATCTTATGGGATTTATTTCAAGGTCAAGTGAGTTTTCTCATTATGCCAGAACGCGCTCCACGTCTCAAGGACGTTTGAAGCATGCTTTTGCTGAATTTAAATTTTGGAGCAGGTCAAGGTCAAAGTAAAAATAAGAAATTAATATAATGAGAGCTACTCCACTTCAAGGTCACGTCGCTCTCGTAAGCTGCATAAAAAAGTAGGTCATGAGTTCATTGTTTGTCTACATGCAAAAATTGGAATTTTTGGTAAAGGACTACTGCGTTATGATTCATTATGTATCTAATTATCAACGTGTGCGTACATGTAAACGAAAATTCTGCTATTAAGATACAACTTTTTTTCACATTTTTTTAGTTTTGAGAAAAAAATTGGGACTGCTATATTTTGCGCTGTTATTTGTTTAGTATATATATATATATATATATATATATATATATATATATATATATATATATATATATACAAAAATTCAGAATTTTTGACTTCAGGATTAAAAAATGCTATGTAATTTTATAAATATCACATAAAACAATTACAAAGAAAAGGTGAATAACATTACCTATTGAAATACTGTAGTAAGCAATAATTTTATGTGTGTGAAATGTTTTAATGTAAATATACTCTTAGGATAGCAGTTAAATAAATTCGGAATTTCAAAACAAATAGTTTTGTGAAAGTACATAAATGTTTCAAATTTTCTAAAAACTAAAAAAATGTGGAAAAACTTTAAGACCTTCTTTTACTGCGAAATATTACTATCACGATATAAAACGTACATTTTTAATATTTACTATTAAAAAAATTAATAGTATAACAAAAACTTTAACATGTTTGTAAAGTATTTGTAATATGGTCTTATCGTATGACATTTCTTAGAAGTATAAAAATAGAATCAATTCATGGAAACAAGAAGAATGCGTTGTTTATGCTAAAAAGTAGACCAAGTCAAATGGGCTTATTAAATTGAGTCAAGGTGAAATAATTTACTAAACTAAAAGTAGGTGTGTATTTAACAAGTTTAAACATGTTGTCACGAAGATGTCATGAGTTCATTGAAGGGAATACTCCACTTCAAGCCAAAAATAGAAATTGCAATGTCACCATCCTCAACATTTTACAAGGTCACTCTGCGGTCAAACGTTTTGGCGGAAATTTGTATGTCAAGGTCAGAAGCTAAAAATAGAAATTGCAATGTCATCATCATATTACAATTCTTAGAAGTCTAAAAATAGTGTGGTCAATGTCAAAGGTTATTGACCTGTAGAGGTATCGTATGACATTTCTTAGAAGTATAAAAATAGAATCAATTCATGTAAACAAGAAGAATGCGTTGTCTATGCTAAAAAGTACAGCAAGGTCAAATGGTGCTTATATTGACTAAATTGGGTCAAGGTGAAATAATTTACTAAACTAAAAGTAGGTGTGTATTTAACAAGTTTAAACATGTTGTCATAGGTACTTAAGTCAAGGACATATTTTTGTGATGAGGTGTGAATAGAATTTGCAATGTCATCATCATATTACAATTCTTAGAAGTCTAAAAATAGAGTGGCCAAGGTCAAAGGTTATTGACCTATATGATATCGTATGACATTTCTTAGTGTTTCCAAACTAAAAGTAGGACAAGGTTGGTATTTAACAAGTTTAAACATGTAAGAGTTACTCAAATCAAAGACATATTTAAATCAAAATTTAAAGCTAAAAATAGAAATTTCTAGGCCATCATACTACAATTCTTAGAAATCTAAATATAGGGTTTTCAAGGTCAAAAAGTAATTAATGACCTGCAGGTGTATCATATTACATTTCTTAGGAATATAAAAATAGAATCAGTTTATGGAAACAAAAAGAATGAAAGGTTGTTGTCTTTGCTAAAAGTAGACCACTGTCATACTACAACCCCACCATGTGTAAATTACAGATGAGTCATTTCGTCAACAGTGTTTTGTCCTAGTACAATTGCGAGCAACAAAAAGAATAAAAGGTTGTTGTCTATGCTAAAAGTAGACCAAGGTCATACTACAACCCCCACCATGTGTAAATTACAGATGAGTCATTTCCTCAGCAGTGTTTTGTCCTAGTACAATTGCGAGCAAGTGAAGTCGTTATAATGCAAGCAGCAATATAATTCCTGGAGCGATATACAGGAATGGACAGCATCTCCTGATGGTAGCAGTTATTGATCATCAGATGCAGATTAGCTCACTGATGCAATTCTCAAAGCACACTCTCCCCTCTACCATAAAGAATCGTGATGCAGTAATATATAGAAGGACAGTTCCGGTATCAACTCAAAATTGAAAAGCGTTCTCGAATCAGTAAAGATGGATCTATTTGCATTGAATAGTAGCACTTTCTGTAAATCCTTCACGAACGTAAAAGACTTGGAGGTGGGTGCAAAGTATAAAGTGATTGATATGAACACTATCGACACGAAGTATGGTAAACATATTATCATTGAAACTGAGAACTTTAAGTGTATACTTCCCTTACGATTTTATGAATACTTCAAAAGAAGATCGCATTGAAAAGTTTAAACAATATCTGGCAGAGAAGACGTGTACATCACCAACGCCGGAACTGTAGGAAAGACAACTAATTTAACATTTCTGTAAAATAATAATATATATCTATGTATAACTGTTTGGAAATAAATTATATATTTTTATTGCAAAACGTCTTTCATTTCTTGATTAAATGAAGAGTAGGTACATCATAAATGAAGCACCATCATTAAAAATAGCTGGTACGAGTCATTATTAAAAATAGTAGGTAACCAAACACATGTGTGGTTTGAATCTGTGCTGTCTCAAAGGGAAATAATCAGATATGTGTGGTTGGTGTCTGTGCAAGACACACATCTGGTTCGCGTCCTCGCTAGAATGTGGTGAATCATAGCTAAAAATAGCCGGTTTATGTCCTCACTAAAAGGTGGTTGCGTCATAGCTAAAAATAGTCGGTTCGCGTCGCACCATTATTAAAAATAACTGATGTGCGTCTTCATTAAAAATAGTAGGTGACCAAACACATGTGTGGTTTGAATCTCTGATATGCAAATATGTCAAAGGAAATAACCAGATATGTTTGGTTCGTTTGTGCTAAACACAAATAATAAAAAGTAACTAGATGTGAGGTTTATAACAAGCGGGTGTATAAACTGGATTTTAGACAGATGTAGGTTTCATTGAAATTAATAAGTCTGTAAAAATACAATATAATAATGAAGAATTCAATGCAAAAGTTTGCATCAGGAGCAATTGTAAGAGGTCTCCAAAAGGAACAAATAGAAGACCTGATACGCAAAATAAAGAAGTTAAAATATGATTTGAGTTGTATGAAGTGCAGCGTATCCTGAGAAAAGCAAGATTAAACTAAAGTCTTGTGTTTCGTGTTACACTGGCAGAACTAAAATCAAAAGATAAAAACTTATGATCTGTTAGTAAAAATTTAAATAGATTTGAAATACCTTATTTTAGAAAGAAATTGTTATTTATTCTTATAAACTGTTGTAATATTGTTTGCCCTAATTTTTAAATTTAATAGTCCTGAAAGCTTGCCGTTTATTAGAATTTGTGAAGTGGTGTATTCCGTATTATTTAAACAAATATTAGCTTTATGTTTGTAATATGTAAAAATGAAAATGAAATAAAAGTGCTCGACGGAATTGTATATACATCAAAATGTTTAAACTAAACGAAGATGTAATATTAGGTGTATAAATACAGAATCATATTGACAAGCCGTGCAGCTTTAATTGACGCTCACCAACAACAACAACAGCAAACATGAGAGCAGTGGTTAAAACTCAAAACTACCTATTGCAAAACTCGATGATTTGACCCGAGCTGGAAATATGGAGATACAACGGCATGGGAAGTTACTTCCAAACAGCGTACGCGGTATAATTTGTGATCCTCCCAATTGTGGGAGAACAAACACCATGCTCAGTCTCCTAACTGAACCGAACAGTCTTCGTTTCAAACTCGTGTATGTCTATTCGAAATCGTTGAATCAGGAAAAATATCGACTCTTGGGTGAAATTCTGGATCCCATGAAAGATATTGGTTATTATTGCTTCAGCGATAATGCTGATATTATGGAACCGAGCGTGGCAAAACCCAATTCAGTGTTTATCTTTGACCATATCGCTTGCGAAAAACAGAATCATATTAGAGCGTACTTTTCAATGGGTCGTCACAATAACATTGACTGCTTCTACTTGGGTCAAACCTATACTAAAATCCCCAAACAGTTGATTAGAGACAAAGCCAATTTTATAGAGCTTTTCGAACAGGATGATTTGAATTTGCGTCACATATATGAAGACCATGTCGCCCCAATAGTAAGCATGCGATTGTTTCGTGACATGTGCTCAGAGACTTGGCGAAATCGATACGGATTCATGGTAATAAATAAGGACGCTAAAGTACAAAACGGTCGTTTTAGGAAAGGCTTCGATCAGTATATAATACCCTAACGGTGTCGTTATAATATCATTTGGAATCAAACAGTCTACAAGCAAACAGCATAAATAACAGACCTGTTTTAAACAGACCTGTTTAAACAGACCTGTTCAAACAGACCTGTTTTAAACAGAGCTGTTTATTTACCTGTTTATCTGTTTTATTGTTGATCTGCACCGATGCCGATCCTAACCCAAAAGTCACTAGAAAAGTTACTAGATTCGAAAAAGTCACTAGAAAAGTAACTAGATTTGCAATGTAACTGGGGTCAGATGATAAATTTTGTGAATTTTGGGGCTGAGGTGTACAAATATATAGATATGTAGTATGTAAATATGTAGAAATAAGAATTATATGTAATATTGGTTAAGTAATTATAATATATGTAGATAATTTAGTATCGGAAATATTTGCATTAATAACGACCTCATATGGGAAATCCTGAAGTGATGCTAGCTTTAACATAACATTTATGAAAAGGATAACGAAATTTTTTTATAACAAAAGTATATATCTTGTGTGCGTACATAAATGGGGAATGAGGCAGTATAAGAATAATTGTATAAGTCCTAAAAAACGCGCTCTTCAATGTTTTAAATTTGCCCATAGGTCCAAATCGAAATTAATTTTTGAAAGTGTGATAGTATGTTACAAGCGGCACTTTATCTATTGCGTTTTTAATTTGTCAAAAATATGAAAAATGGTCTTAAAATTGATCTATATAATTTTGAAACGATAAACTGCACTTAAAACACAACTTTTTTGCTTTACTTACTTATACTATAAGAAATACAACTTACCGCACGATTTCAACAATTTTAATTAGTTTAGGACCACCAATTTTTAGTTCCAACGCGATGTAAAAATTATATATGTAATTTCATGTAAAATCAGTACTATAGTGAATAAAATGTACTTAACAGAAAGGAATGTATATGGTCAGCATTCGATTGAAAGATATAATTACTAGCGTTTTCACACAACTTTTTTTGCTTTACTTATACCCATAAGAAACACAACTTACTGCACGATTACAACGATTTTAATTAGTTTAGGACCACCAATTTTGTTAGTTCCAACGCGATGTAAAAATTATATATTTAATTTCCTGTAAAATCAGTACTATAGTGAATAAAATGTACTTCAACAGAAAGGAATGTGTATGGTCAGCATTTTTCAATGCAAGATATAATTACGAGTGTTTTTCCAATCTTATCTAAACCATACAGTTCATTATCATTTTACAAGTTTTATTCAATTTACTAATATATTACTTATATTTCTTATAATTTTGTATGTAACCATTAATTAACGTAACACTGTTGATTTCATTATTTGAAAATGAAACTATTTACTATTAAAAAATGTACATTAGTACAACTTCGTATTTCGCATTTGTAATTTATATAATTTTAAATTAATGATTATTCCATTTAAGTTATGTTTTTGGAGCGTAATATTTTAAATTAAATCAATATTCATATATTATATAATGCAGTAAAGCATCTTCGTTTAATGATTATATTTAATAATAATTTACGTTAAGCATCTTTATTTCATTTTCATTTTACGTATTACCGAGTCTAGGACAAAACCTAGGAAAAAATCCTCGGAAAATAAATCTTGAAACAAAATCCTCGGAAAAAAATCCTGTGGAAAAAATCCTCGGAAAAAAATCCTCGGAAAAAATCCTGCCACATAAAATGTTAACACAAGCGTGCTGTTTTACTATAATTGAATTATAAAAACCATACTTAGAATTCTTTTAGGGACTCCTTTTAGAGACCAGTACGCCCTTAAAAATCGAAATTGATTAAACTAAAAACTACTACGTAGATATATCAATATTATAAAGTGTAAGGCCGATTCTAACCCAAAAAAGTCATTATAGTAAAAACAGCACGTTTGTGTTGACATTTTATGTGGCAGGATTTTTTTCTACGGGATTTTTTTCCGGGCTTTTTTTCCGAGGATTTTTTTTTCCATAGGATTTTTTTTTCCACAGGATTTTTTTTCCTAGGATTTTTTCCAAGATTTTTTTTCCGAGGATTTTTTTTCCTGGGATTTTTTTTCCGCCGAGCATTACAAACACATAAGTAATATTTTGTTTAAAGAATACTATATATACACCACTTCAAAAATTTTAATAAACCATAAGTTTTCAGGATTATTCTTTTACAAAATTTAAAAATTAGGGCAAACAATATTACAAGAGTTCACAAGAATAAATAACAATGTATTTAAAATCTATTCAAATTTTACTAACAGATCATAAGTTTTAACTTTTGATTTTAGTTCTGCCAGTGTAACACTAAACACACCAATGTCTAGTTTGTTAGCAATTTTACAATAATGCATTAATAGTAATATTTTAAATTAAATCAATATTCATTTAGTATACAATGCAATAAAGCATCTTGGTTTAGTTTAAAAATTTTCATGTATATACAATTCCGTTGAGCACCTTTATTTCATTTGCATTTTTACATTACAAACACATAGGTAATATTTGTTTAAATAATACGGTATACACCACTTCACAAATTCTAATAAACGACAAGTTTTCAAGACTATTGAATTTAAAAATTAGGGCAAACAACATTACACCAAATTATTATAAGTTTTGGTATGAACGAATAAGTTCAAAGGTATTTAGAATTTACATCAGTTCTACATACATAAAGACAAAATTTACATCGATTGGGGCTTGAACCTTGGTGGCGCAGTTGGTAGCGCGGTACTCTAGCAAAGTACAGGTCATAGGTTCAAGTCCTACTCGAGGTAAACTTTTTATTTTTATTTATGTATTTAATAAAATTAATAATAATTTTTAATAACATTACACCAATTTACAAGAATAAATAACAATTTTTTTCTAAAATAAGGTATTTCAATTCTATTCAAATTTTACTAACAGGTCATAAGTTTTTAACTTTTGATTTTAGTTCTGCCAGTGTCACACGAAACACTAGATTGTTAGCAATTTTACAATAATGCATTAATAACAAGACTTTAGTTTAATCTTGCTTTTTTCAGCATACGCTGCACTTCATACAACTCCAAATCATATTTTAACTTCTTTATTTTGCGTATCAGGTCTTCTATTTGTTCCATTTTTGGAAACCTCTTACAAATTGCTCCTGATGAAAACTTTTGCATTGAATTCTTCATTATTATATTGTATTTCTGCAGACTTATTAACTTCAATTAAAAACCTACATCTGTCTAAAGGCCAGTTTATATACCCATTTGTTATAAACCTCACATCTAGTTACTTTTCTATTACGTATCTTTAGCACAGAAACGAACCAAACATATCTGGTTATTTCCTTTGTGACATATTTGCATATCAGAGATTTAAAACACACAATGGGTTTGGTCACCTACTATTTTTTAATGATGACGCACATCAGTTATTTTTAATGATGGTGCTGTCACTATATTTTTTAGATACGACGCTAACCGACTATTTTTAACTATGACGCGATCACCTTTTAGTGAGGACATAAACCGGCTATTTTTAGCTATGATAAAACCACCTTTTAGCGAGGACGCGAACCAGATGTGTGTCTAGCACAGACACCAACCACATATACCTGGATATTTACCTTTGTGACAGCACAGATTCAAACCACACATGTGTTTGGTTACCTACTATTTTTAATAATGACTCGCACCAGCTATTTTAATGATGGTGCTGTCACTATAATTTAGCTAAGACGCGAACCGATTATTTTAGCTATGATCCAACACATTTTAGCGAGGATGCGAACCAGCATCATCTGACCCCCAAGGTGACCTTGCAAATCTAGTTACTTTTCTAGTGACTTTTTCGAATCTAGTAACTTTTCTAGTGACTTTTGGGTTAGGATCGGCATCGGTGCAGATCAACAATAAAACAGATAAACAGGTAAATAAACAGCTCTGTTTAAAGCAGGTCTGTTTAAACAGGTCTGTTTAAAACAGGTCTGTTTAAAACAGGTCTGTTATTTATGCTGCTTGCTTGTAGACTGTTTGATTCCAAATGATATTATAACGACACCGTTAGGGTATTATATACTGATCGAAGCCTTTCCTAAAACGACCGTTTTGTACTTTAGCGTCCTTATTTATTACCATGAATCCGTATGATTTCGCCAAGTCTCTGAGCACATGTCACGAAACAATCGCATGCTTACTATTGGGAAGACATGGTCTTCATATATGTGACGAAATTCAAATCATCCTGTTCAAAAGCTCTATAAAATTGGCGTTGTCTCTAATCAACTGTTTGGGGCTTTTATTATGGTTTGACCCAAGTAGAAGCAGTCAATGTTATTGTGACGACCCTGTGGATCTGTGTATCTGTGTATCTGTGTATCTGTGTATCTGTGTAACTGTGTATCTGTGTATCTGTGTATCTGTGTATCTGTGTATCTGTGTATCTGTGTATCTGTATCTGTATCTGTGTATCTGTGTATCTGTGTATCTGTTGTATCTGTGTATCTGTGTATCTGTGTATCTGTGTATCTGTGTATCTGTGTATCTGTATCTGTGTATCTGTGTATCTGTGTATCTGTGTATCTGTGTATCTGTATCTGTGTATCTGTGTATCTGTGTATCTGTATATCTGTGTATCTGTGTGTATCTGTGTATCTGTGTATCTGTTTATCTGTGTATCTGTGTATCTGTGTATCTGTGTATCTGTGTATCTGTGTATCTGTGTATCTGTGTATCTGTGTATCTGTGTTTCAGCAACAGGCAGAAACAGCTCAAAAACAGACCTAAAACCGGTACCCGTTTCTCAAAAACAGGTAGCTGTTTCTCAGAAGCCATTTATGCTGTTTGCTTGTAGGCTGTTTGATTCCAAATGATATTATAACGATACCGCTAGGGCATTATATACTGATCGAAGCCTTTCCTAAAACGACCGTTTTGTACTTCAGCGTCCTTATTTATTACCATGAATCCGTATCGATTTCTTCTTCTTAAGATGATCATATTTTTGCTGTATAGCTTTACGAACTTGAATTATACGTTTCGTCAACGCTAATCTCTTGTTATTCATCGGTGCAGATCAACAATAGAACAGATAAAACAGGTCTAACAGGTAAATATACAGCTCTGTTTAAAACAGGTCTGTTATTTATGCTGTTTGCTTGTAGGCTGTTTGATTCCAAATTATATTATAACGACACCGCTAGGGCATTATACACTGATCGAAGCCTTTCCTAAAACGACCGTTTTGTACTTCAGCGTCCTAATTTATTCCCATGAATCCGTATTGATTTCTTCTTCTTAAGATCATATTTTTGCTGTATAGCTTTACGAACTTGAATTATACGTTTCGTCAACGCAAATCTCTTGTTATCCATCGGTGCAGATCAACAATAAAACAGATAAACAGGTAAATAAACAGCTCTGTTTAAAACAGGTCTGTTTAAAACAGGTCTGTTATTTATGCTGTTTGCTTGTAGGCTGTTTGATTCCAAATGATATTATAACGACACCGTTAGGGTATTATATACTGATCGAAGCCTTTCCTAAAACGACCGTTTTGTACTTTAGCGTCCTTATTTATTACCATGAATCCGTATCGATTTCGCCAAGTCTCTGAGAACATATAACGAAACAATCGCATGCTTACTATTGAGGCGACATGGTCTTCATATATGTGACGCAAATTCAAATCATCCTGTTCGAAAAGCTCTATAAAATTGGCTTTGTCTCTAATCAACTGTTTGGGGATTTTAGTATAGGTTTGACCCAAGTAGAAGCAGTCAATTTTATTGTGACGACCCATTGAAAAGTACGCTCTAATATGATTCTGTTTTTCGCAAGCGATATGGTCAAAGATAAACACTGAATTGGGTTTTGCCACGCTCGGTTCCATAATATCAGCATTATCGCTGAGCAATAATAACCAATATATTTCATGGGATCCAGAATTTCACCCAAGAGTCGATATTTTCCTGATTCAACGATTTCGAATAGACATACACGAGTTTGAAACGAAGACTGTTCGGTTCAGTTAGGAGACTGAGCATGGTGTTTGTTCTCCCACAATTGGGAGGATCACAAATTATACCGCGTACGCTGTTTGGAAGTAACTTCCCATGCCGTTGTATCTCCCTATTTCCAGCACGGGTCAAATCATCGAGATTTGCAATAGGTAGTTTTGAGTTTGAACCACTGCTCTCATGTTTGCTGTTCTTGTTGTTGGTGAGCGTCAATTAAAGCTGCACGACCTAATATTACATCTTGGTATAGTTTAAAAATTTTGATGTATATACAATTCCGTCGAGCACTTTTATTTCATTTTCATTTTACATATTACAAACATAAAGCTAATATTTGTTTAAATAATACGGAATACACCACTTCACAAATTCTAATAAACGGCAAGCTTTCAGGACTATTAAATTTAAAAATTAGGGCAAACAATATACAACAGTTTACAAGAATAAATAACAATTTCTTTCTAAAATAAGGTATTTCAAATCTATTTAAATTTTTCACTAACAGATCATAAGTTTTTAACTTTTGATTTTAGTTCTGCCAGTGTAACACGAAACACAAGACTTTAGTTTAATCTTGCTTTTCTCAGGATACGCTGCACTTCATACAACTCCAAATCATATTTTAACTTCTTTATTTTGCGTATCAGGTCTTCTATTTGTTCCCTTTTTGGAGACCTCTTACAAATTGCTCCTGATGCAAACTTTTGCATTGAATTCTTCATTATTATATTGTATTTTTGCAGACTTATTAATTTCAATGAAACCTACATCTGTCTAAAATCCAGTTTATATACCCACTTGTTATAAACCTCACATCTAGTTACTTTTCTATTATGTGTGTTTACAAACGAACCAAACATATCTGGTTATTTCCTTTGTGACATATTTGCATATCAGAGATTCAAACCACACGTGTTTGGTCACCTACTATTTTTAATGAAGACCACATCAGTTATTTTTAATGATGGTGCGACGCGAACCGACTATTTTCGCTATGACGCAACCACCTTTTAGTGAGGACATAAACCAGCTATTTTTAGCTATGATTCACCACATTCTAGCGAGACGCGAACCAGATGTGTGTCTAGCACAGACACCAACCACACATATCTGATTATTTCCTTTGAGACAGCACAGATTCAAACCACACATGTGTTTGGTTACCTACTATTTTTAATAATGACTCGCACCAGCTATTTTTAATGATGGTGCTTCATTTATGATGTACCTACTCTTCATTTAATCAAGAAATAAAAGACGTTTTTGCAATAAAAATATATAATTTATTTCCAAACAGTTATACATAGATATATATTATTATTTTTACAGAAATGTTAAATTAGTTGTCTTTCCTACAGTTCCGGCGTGGTGGTGTACACGTCTTCCTCCTCCAGATATTGTTTAAACTTTTCAATGCGATCTTCTTTTTGAAGTATTCATAAATCGTAATGGAAGTATACACTTAAAGTTCTCAGTTTCAATGATAATATGTTTACCATACTTCGTGTCGATAGTGTTCATATCAATCACTTTATATTTTGCACCCACCTCCAAGTCTTTTACGTTCGTGAAGGATTTATCAGATCCATCTTTACTGATTCGAGAACGCTTTTGAATTTTGAGTTGATACCGGAACTGTCCTTCTATATATTACTGCATCACGATTCTTTATGGTAGAGGAGAGTGTGCTTTGAGAATTGCATCAGTGAGCTAATCTGCATCTGATGATCAATAACTGCTACCATCAGGAGATGCTGTCCATTCCTGTATATCGTTCCAGGAATTATATTGCTGCTTGCATTATAACGACTTCACTTGCTCGCAATTGTACTAGGACAAAACACTGCTGAGGAAATGACTCATCTGTAATTTACACATGGTGGGGATTGTAGTATGACCTTGGTCTACTTTTGACCTTGAAAACCCTATATTCAGATTTCTAAAATTGTAGTATGATGGCTAGCAATTTCTATTTTAGCTTTAAATTTTGATTTAAATATGTCCTTGATTTGAGTACCTCTTACATGTTTAAACTTGTTAAATACCAACCTTGTCCTACTTTTAGTTTAGAAACACTAAGAACTGTCATACGATACCCTATAGGTCAATAACCTTTGACCTTGGCCACTCTATTTTAGACTTCTAAGAATTGCAATATGATGATGGCATTGCAATTTCTATTCACCTCTGTGGTTTATATCACAAAAATATGTCCTTGACTTAAGTACCTATGGAAACATGTTTAAACTTGTTAAATATACACCTACTTTTAGTTTAGTAAATTATTTCACCTTGACCCAATTTAGTCAATATAAGCACCATTTGACCTTGCTCTACTTTTTAGCATAGACAACGCATTCTTTTTGTTTACATGAATTGATTCTATTTTTATACTTCTAAGAAATGTCATACGATACCCCTACAGGTCAATAACCTTTGACCTTGACCACACTATTTTTAGACTTCTAAGAATTGTAATATGATGATGATGACATTACAATTTCTATTTTTAGTTTCTGCTTCGACTTCTAAGAATTGTAATATGATGATGATGATGATGACGCTATTGCAATTTCTATTTTTAGCTTTGACCTTGACCAGCTCCAAAAATTTATATTTCCCACCAAAAAATTTTACCCTGAAAATTCTATTCTTAGATTTTCTATTTTATAGCTTTTCACCTTTTATATTTCTAAGAAATATGACCACCGTAGGCCAATAACCTTTGACCTTGACCACACTATTTTTAGACTTCTAAGAATTGTAATATGATGATGACAAATTTCCCGCCAAAACGTTTGACCGCAGAGTGACCTTGTAAAATGTTGAGGATGCTGACATTGCAATTTCTATTTTTGGCTTGAAGTGGAGTATTCACCTTCAATGAACTCATGACATCGTCGTGACAACATGTTTAAACTTGTTAAATACACACCTACTTTTAGTTTAGTAAATTATTTCACCTTGACTCAATTTAATAAGCCCATTTGACTTGGTCTACTTTTTAGCATAAACAACGCATTCTTCTTGTTTCCATGAATTGATTCTAAGAAATGTCATACGATAAAAACCATATTACAAATACTTTACAAACATGTTAAAGTTTTTGTTATACTATTAATTTTTTTAATAGTAAATATTAAAAATGTACGTTTTATATCGTGATAGTAATATTTCGCAGTAAAAGAAGGTCTTAAAGTTTTTCCACATTTTTTTAGTTTTTAGAAAATTTGAAACATTTATGTACTTTCACAAAACTATTTGTTTTGAAATTCCGAATTTATTTAACTGCTATCCTAAGAGTATATTTACATTAAAACATTTCACACACATAAAATTATTGCTTACTACAGTATTTCAATAGGTAATGTTATTCACCTTTTCTTTGTAATTGTTTTATGTGATATTTATAAAATTACATAGCATTTTTTAATCCTGAAGTCAAAAATTCTGAATTTTGTATATATATATATATATATATATATATATATATACTAAACAAATAACAGCGCAAAATATAGCAGTCCCAATTTTTTTCTCAAAACTAAAAAAATGTGAAAAAAAATTGTATCTTAATAGCAGAATTTTCGTTTACATGTACGCACACGTTGATAATTAGATACATAATAAATCATAACGCGGTAGTCCTTTACCAAAAATTCCAATTTTTGCATGTAGACTAAACAATGAACTCATGACCTACTTTTTATGCATAGCTTACGAGAGCGACGTGACCTTGAAGTGGAGTAGCTCCGGCCTCTATATACTTACAATTTCTATTTTTACTTTGACCTTGACCTGCTCCAAAAATTTAAATTCCCCGCCAAAAGCATGCTTCAAACGTCCTTGAGACGTGGAGCGCGTTCTGGCATAATGAGAAAACTCACTTGACCTTGAAATAAATCCCATAAGATTTACATGGGTGACCTTGAAGTGGAGTAGCTCCGGCCTTATATTACTACTCAACACCACAGAACAACCGAATACTAAATGGACACCCTGTGTAACTCAATATTATTGATATTTTACAAGCAAAATACTTTTTCGCTAACTACTGAGTATCAACAAACAATTTTATTCAATCGGGAACGATTAATCTTTATAACTTTAGGTTGGGATATATTTTATATTTTTATGCCGATTATCTATTTTACACAGAGTGATGTGTGTACGATTGTGTGGATTATGCGTAAATGAACACTTTCGGATTAATTATGTTACATTTGGCATGAGAGTAAATTCAGCGCTTGTTACTTTGGTATGCTCAATAAAAAATTTGAAAATCGCTATATCACTTATAAGAATAAGCTTGGATACTGCTGGCTCAGTAGAGACAGACTTATAATAAGATCAGCGCTGTGGTTTGAGAGTTATTATCGTGGAATGTTGTTTTTTTCTTCATGTACATGTTTGCGTCTCAAAACTTCGTTCAAGTCGTCATAAAAACCGGAAGGGGCGCCTGAGTATTTGAAAAGTCGCAATACGGGTTAATTTGCCTAATTACGTAAGTTCACAGCTTTTCTAAATACTCAAATAACTCGCTTACCTGTACGTAATCACAGGTGGGCCTGAGCCGGCAGATCTCCGCTAGACCTGAAAATTAACCTAATTGCGTGCCGCAACAACAAATCAAGGCAATCATTACTCTAACTAAATCATTCATTGTCGTCACGTTACTTCGTTTAATATGTCTGATTTTCAATGAAACATCTAAAAAAAACTAAGAAATTTAGTTTATTGTGATCTACAACCAGATGGAAGGATATATCAGATCGCTATAAAATATACTTAAATCAAAAAAAGAATGCACCTACGCAATAAATTTTAAATGCTACGTTATATTAGAGAATTAATCAAAGCATTGTCGAACGTAACTACTTTACTTTCTCAAATAGACACCAAACATATTGATGTTAATTCTACGATGTCATTGAAATAATACGCCGCAAACAAAACTCGCAAATAGATGTATAATATCTGCGTTCACATCTAATTATAAAAACAAAAGTCCATAAACCAGGAAAAAAACATATATTAAGATAACACCGCCGTCAAATTACTATAAAAAAAAATACAGTGTAATTATACTTAATCAGATAAATTCAATAAATTTACTTATTCGGCATCTCGGATTTTCTAAAAAATGTAAAATATTGTTGCCCGTTCAACAGAACAGAGAGTAAAGCACATAAGTTTCGTTCATAAAAATTTTGACATATTTGTCACTAAAACCTTTATACACGACAACACTTAAAACAAAGTTATAATTTCGGAAGATTTAATACGTTTGTCATAAAATTCTACACTAAAATAATCAAAATTGATCAACAAGGAATCGTATTCAAGCTTATGTACATACAAAACAAATAATGCATTAAATAAAAACAGAACTTTTGTTAATATTTGTCGATCATGAAAAGCAAAAACTGTAAATGCACCATAAAGATTACCTTAATTCTGGTTCAGTCTCCCTTATGTTATACGATACACCTAGAGACGACCTGAAGGTTGACTTTCGTGGTGGCGATAGTAAGGTAATGAGTGTGGTATCTACGCTCGAAAGTCCCTCGTGAAGGATATCGGTCGACTGGAAATGCCAAATTGCGGTCGATTATCATCCAACTTGGTTGTATGATATATTACAGTCTATCTATTTGCACTTTATTTACAAAATTTACTTTGAACAGATCTGCTTAATTCTTAATATTAGTCGTTAACGTTATACGAAAATTTAGTTTACAGCAAGTTAATTGTGATCGGCAAGCTGTGAACTAATGTCTGGCACTACCTCGGTTTCTTCCACATAAAAGCGATGAATACTCCAGAGAAAAATTAATGCACCAGTTATAAAACATTACACTTCCTTGGATCAATTGCACTAAGTCCTTACGATAATTTGAACTAGTGATGGGTGAATAAATCAAAAGATCCCTTTTCAACGAAAGCTCAATCACCAGGAGTTAACCAAAACGTTCTTTCGCGGGATTGCCCTATCTGTCGCCCGATAACGTGTATACGCCTAAGCGTCTGAACTACAAGTGACTACCTATAAATATTCATTATACGACACATTGGTTTTTCATATCCCTACCATTAATTAAATATTAACTCGCCTATCATAAGAGAAAAATCGCTTAAATTTTGCACCCAACGGAATGATCTCACGTAGATTGTTTTTACTTTAGTTTATATTGTAGCCCATATAAATTATTCCCCTGTCTGCTATGACTAATTCAATAAACTTGAAAAATGTTCTCGGCGCCGAATTCCAACGATATTGCATCATTCATACACTTTATAATTCTCAAACCTTGAAAAATTTATAGGATATTTTTGATCTTAGTTTAATTTAGTTCTGATCAAGGAATTGATTTTTACTCAATCTTACAAATTCTAATAGCACAGATGCGTCAGTTTAACTCGGTACTATTTTATATTTATAATTATCAACAAAACTAACAAACTACGACTACCTATTATTTACACGAAACTAAAAGGATCTCACGATCGATCGATAACAACTTGTGAATCATATCCAAATTTTACAATTCCTTTCAAACTTGCCAAACAGACCAAAAGCTTCAGTTTGTGTTCTAAATACAAGACTTTTAAGGGCGATTGATTTTTGTACTGCTTTCAAATACTTTGCGGATGTGTGAAAAAACACAAACAACGTTTCACTCCAAATTTGTGCTTTATTAAATACAATTACGAGAGATTACACTACTAAGATGTACGATACTAACAAATAATTTATAATTTCGAAAAGTATCGGCAAATCTTTGATAAAAGCATGCACGCATGACAACATTTATGTATCCAAATTATTTAAGTGGTTGAACACAATCTGACCGCGTATCCGTGTTTGTGTTTTAAATTACTGTATTGTGGTGCAATATAGTAAGATAATAAAATAATAAAAGAATTTGTGGAGTGTGGTAAATAACGCTTACGTATGTAATAAATACCGGCGAGTTAAAGTTTAGAAACTCCAAAATATTGAATGTATGTAACATTTCGTGATGTGGGCAGTAACTAATGCGTTTCTAGTTTACGTAATGAAGTTTAAGAAATTTAAAGTTAGGAAGTGAATTTATTCTGCAAATTAATTCAAATGAAAAGTAATAAAGCAAATGTAATGCCATTTTACTAGTGAATTAAATAAGTGGCGTGAAGGCTGGGCACAATGGACAGTCTGTCAGATTTAGGTCCAAATTTGGGCATTATTTATTTTGGAGTAATATGTCAAATTTGTCAAATGATTGGGTCATCCTTGACATCTTTCAGTGAGTATTATGTTTGTGAACAAAAAATTGGTTCTTGACATAATTTTAAAGATTTAAAGACGTTTGGCCTTGTTATATTTATTACTATTTCTTCATTTTGTTGAGTTAACCAGCGCCATTTTAGCAGTTGTAACGACCATCCACTGATTGAGGTCGGTATAACTTCCTAATTCGAGTTAATGTTAATGTTAATGTCTAGTTACTAACAGTCCAAGCATTAAGCGAGTTAAATTTTTGTTTCATGTTATGTTTCTCCAAAGTTTCATTTTAATCTCTAAAAGTAACTATTATGTTTCCTATTATTTCGACTAAAATAAATAAAATGTTAATTTTCTTTAATAACTTTAATAACCGTAACTGTTAGTAACATGAACTCTTTCTAAGAGTTCAATGAGTATACTGCCCCAAAATTTTGTTAAATGTAGATTTGCCTAAGTGCCAATGAAATTGATACAGAAATATATAATTTGAATAACATTTGCCAAGACACCAAGCAACACTTATGGCTCACGAGATAATCCATTTTGCCACGCGAAAACGAAATTGGTGTAACAGCATAGATTCTGGGCAAAATTTAATATATGTAACCATTACTCATGAGTATTGAAAGTGGCCTTTGGCCAATCCATTTTGTCACCAGTATATCCAAATTGGTATAAAAATATAAACTTTGGGCAAAAAGCTAACGAATATTCATGGACCATAGATTTCAGGTTTTAGGTCCACAACAAAATTGCTTCGTCTACGTAGATTTTAGGCAAATTTGACCTAAATGGTGAACATCACTCCTGTGCAACAGAATTTAAGATAGTTTTTATGGAACGCTGGCTTGGATTAGAAGGCTACAATAGCTGAAATACTACACAGACTACCAGTTATCCAACTTGAAATTCAAACGCTGGAGATTAGCAAACTAAATTTATATATGTTTTGAAGAGACGTAGTATGGAAGCGAAATTAGAAATTTTCTTTTCTGCAAGTGTATACTTGTAAATAGCAATAGTTTAAACTAATACAATGTTGCATTTGTCAAACACTCTAAAACTTCATAGCCTAATTATTAATTGAGAGCTACCTAATTAAAAAAATTATATAGGGTTAATTTCAATTTTTTAGGATAACTATGCAACCTCTTATTTATTCGTTCATAACGATAACAGGCAACCATGTAAAAACAAAAACAATAATCTATGTCAGAATGACGTTTAAAGCTCCATGTCAAATAGAGATTCATAGACATAAATACATGTTACCGTAAAAAAAATCCAAAATATCGATGATATAGATTCAGCATTTTCGATCATATTTATTTCATTTTTACATTTATTTCGCTTTACATTAAAAAACTTTGTAAAGAAAATTTATGTAAAACTAAATTTTCTTTAAAAAATGCATCTACACCTTCTCTTATAAAATTAATCGTTATTCAGATAATGAAAAAAATTGAACTAACACTTAAATTATACATCACAAAATTGCATAGAACATAATAATTAATCAATATATTTAAGGTCTCATCTAGGTATCTTTATATGTTTGAAATATGCAGCTGTTTTATAAATATCTAATACAATCCAAAAACTTGCAACAATAAACCCCTGCACCGCAGCTGGATTTCTCGAAAACTCTAATCAGCTCTAATCCCAATGAAAACAAGCTTAAATACAAAATTTTAATAACGTAGGTATCTTCGTTCCAGTGTTATCGTGGCTATCGTTAACCACTCACACCACGCACATGCGACACGCACGCAACGCGCACGCACACGCACACGCCAACACACGCACAACACGCACACGCACGCACGCACAGCACACGCACACGCACACGCACACGCACACGCACACGCACACGCACTCGCACAACGCACATGAATTAATTAGATGTCTTTGTTTTAAGACAAATGTGTATTATTTTGAAACAATTTTGTTCAAATCCTTTCTAGGCATAAAGCCATATTCACTTGATATCTGCAGCAGACTTTCTTGGATCTACTTAAACAAACCACTCCCTGTTCATTATCTTTCATTAAATTAGTTAGATGTATTAAACGTTATGGTCACAACACACGTCAATAACCGTTCACGATATTTAGTTAAAGGTAAAACTTTTCTTTAAAAAAATATAAAACAGCGGATACCCTATTTAAAAATATAAGTTTAAAAAATTTCAAAATTCGGGAAAATCAAGATCGTGAATGAATCAAATGTGCCTATTTTTGGTCTAAAACAATCTTCGCATTATTGCCTTTCTAGTGAAACCATTTTTGAGCACATCGGTTGGATGGTTTCAAAGTACATAACGGACACAGGTAGAAACAATTTTTGTGTTTTATAGATATAGATTATGATGGCAGATTTGCACGTAACTCAACTCTGCAATATTTACATAAACTGTACTTTTCAAAGCACAAAACCGTTTAAACAACATACGTCAATAATACCTTGGCCGGCTTCGCAACTAGTGAAATTAATTTAAAACGTCAGGTTTGATTTATAATTTTATTCCATATTTTGGTGTGAAATTTTCTTGCCGGATACCACACAAGCGTAAATTATTCCTGGAAATTTTTTGTCGGCCACGAATGTTAAGAAAATTATATTACAATTATCAAAATTTTCGTGGCCTCAAAGAAATTTCCGGAAATAATTTAACCTCTTGTGATATAAGTGATAATAAAACTCCAAATTAGTAATTACAAAATCTACTAATCAGGATATAATTTATCAAACTGCAATAAAATAATGAAAATATGAAGATAAAGAGAGATCATGAAGATGTACTTCTACTGTACAGGCAGTAATGCTGGTCAACCAACAAATCTATTTTACGCAATTTAAAGCAAACTGCTACTTTTAAATACCCACTAACTTTACGTTGGAAAATGTGAATTTTAACGATATTACAAGTGGAAAAAAATAACGTATTTTATTTCACTTAGAAGTGACTTTTTATGGAACACATATTTTCGGCTATAGTGTTTTGTACTAAATACGTGTTTTCTACATTTTTGTATAAATTTTAAGTAGCTCATATTTGATGTAAATTTGATGTAAATGCACTTTTATTTTGCTCAAACATATTCATAGAAACTCAATACAAGCATCCAATAATCTTTCCTCATCCCGAGTCAAAATTCTGTTCTTTAATTGAAACCAAGGGAATGTTATCGTTTTACTAATATTCAGCATCTAATCTCAAATTATTTCTTACTTTACCATTACCTCGTCTTATTTGTTGTGTTAAACTTGACTTTCATATTTTACACCTTGCATCGTTGGAATAACTTGGAACCAGAAGAGTTGAATGTTATATTTCTCTAAACATGTAACACAAGAAAACCAAAAGTTCAGATCCATCCTGTATATCCTGAAAGTACAAATGCTCAGTATTTAGCAACTAATAATGCTTTTGTTTATATTTGCACTAAATAATAAAAAATATAGTTTGTATAACAAAAGCTAAGTAATTAGATAAATTATAATAATAGTAATACCATAAAATGTTTGATAACTATTTCGTTTGTCTCAAACTGTTGGTTATTATTAGTTGGGCAGATGATTACTATATAAAGTTAACTGGGGTATTAAAAATTGTGACATTAAATGGAGGAAAATGTAACTATTGCCGTCTTATATCCATTACGAACAATCTACTCGGTAACTGCAATGCAGGATAATCCTGGTGTCCTGCGGTTTGTAAATATAGATGTTTCTCTAGTTGTGGTTAATTATAAAAGTTGGAAATTGTATATGATTATACGTTAATTTTCTTTATAGGTTAAACGTTTGTATACTAATGGATTAAACACATGGTCAACATCATTCAAGCTTTGTAACCAAAATGTTTAATTAATTATTAGTATCAAAATTAAATTCTTTTTAGGAGATTTAATATTTCCTGTATTGTGTTATGGTTTGATTTAAAAGGGCATTTACTATGTTAAGCGTGATATATATCGCCCATACGCGGATTTACGGATTCACCGGAACCGTTTCTGATCCCAAAGGGTATTACTAATCAAGCAATTTTACATAGTGAATATCATGTTCGGCAGGAAGTCAATCGATGTGTTTAAAATAAAGAATTAAGTTATAATATTCCCATAGGGGTTCATAAAATCAAGTATTGCCTTGCGCACCAGTTTTGAATTCTGTAGGTAATATATGTAAACTGAAAATCACACGTTTAAAGACACTTCTCAAATGCACTAAAAACATACATAACTAATGTTTGTATTCTGTTGCTAAAACGGTACTTCTGAGGCTTTATTGTAATTAATTCCATTTATTAAAAACCATGTTGAAATACAAATAATTAACATTGTATGTAATACTGTATTGTTTTCGAGAAAAAGATATCAATGTAGAATATTTAACGCAAATTCAAATTTTCAGCATTTCTGAAACACTAACCACGATAACTTAAAAACTACGTAACCAATTTTAATTAAACTCATATATAGAGTTACCTTTACACAGTTCCATCAAATTATGGTTACAATACATTTACTTCTTAGGCTACTTTAAAAAGAGAACTAATGTACATTTTGTGAATATCTCGAAAACAACTATTTGTTGACAAATCCTTTATTTATAAACCAATTTAAACCAAAGTTTAATAAAACAATTAAGTGATGACTAAAACAAAATATAGAGTTTTATATAAAATCCGAAGCCTAGCTTTAGATTATTGTAACTAAAGACCCTCACACACACAGGCGCGCGCGCACACGCACACGCACACGCATTCGCACACGCTCACGCACACGCACACGCACACGCACATGCACACGCACGCACGTACGCACGCACCCTCGCACGCAGGCACGCACGCGCGCACGCACGCACGAACGTGCACGCAAACGCGGGCGAGCACGCACACGCACATGTATACGCGCACGCACACGCACACGCCCATGCGAACGCGCAAGCGTACATGCACGGGCACAGGTATACGCACACGCACACGTACACGCGCAAGCGCACGCGCACACGCACGCACGCACGCACGCTCGCACACGCACACGCACTCGCACACGCACACGCAGACGCACAGGCACACGCACACGCACACGCACACGCACACGCACACGCACACGCACACGACACACGCACACGACATGTACACGCACACGCACACGCACGCACGCACACGCACCCGCACACACACTCACGCACGCACGCGCATATACACATACACACACACACATACATACACACTCCCACACCGGACACGGACACGGACACGGACACGGACACGGACACGGACGTCGGTACGCGGACGCGGACGCGGACGCGGACGCGGACGCGACGCGGACGCGGACGCGGACGCGACGCGGACGCGACGCAGACGCAGACCGCAGACGCAGACGCAGACGCAGACGCAGACGCAGCGCAGACGCAGACGCAGACGCAGACGCAGACGCAGACGCAGACGCAGACGCAGACGCAGGCGCAGACGCAGACGCAGACGCAGACGCAGACACAGACACAGACACAGACAGACACGGACACGGACACGGACACGGACACGGACACGGACACGGACACGGACACGGACGCGGACGCGGACGCGGACGCGGACGCGGACGCGGACGCAGACGCAGACGCAGACGCAGACGCAGACGCAGACGCAGACGCAGACGCAGACGCAGACGCAGACACAGACACAGACACAGACACAGACACAGACACAGACACAGACACAGACACAGACACAGACACAGACACAGACACAGACACAGACACAGACACAGACACAGACACAGACACAGACACAGACACAGACACAGACACAGACACAGACACAGACACAGACACAGACACAGACACAGACACAGACACAGACACAGACACAGACACAGACACAGACACAGACACAGACACAGACACAGACACAGACACAGACACAGACACAGACACAGACACAGACACGATACAGACACACAGATAGACACAGACACAGACACATACACTGACACAGACACACTCACTATGGCGAAACTTATCCAAACGTTGTAAATTGATCTAGCAAATCCACTTAGTGATAGTGAAAAAAGATAAATTGCCTAACCTTTTGTATCTACGTGTTTATATATAGTTTGGAAGGTACAAATTATTATTAATATTAATTTGTGTCTTTGGATCTCCACTTTGTAGGTGTTTTTAACATATAATGTTTATGCGGGTTTGGTTCACTGCGCTTAGAAATTTATTAGATACAATTTTACATTTTATTTATTATTATTACGTTTTATTTATTATTATTATTATTATTATTATTTACATTATTATGGATTATTCCCGTATTGCGATTTAGTTTAGAATGAGAGGCGTATTATTATTATTATTATTATTATTATTATTATTATTATTATTATTATTATTATTATTATTGCTTAGAAACGATACGTCCAAAAAAATTTTGTTATTATTCCTATATTAAAATCAGTAACGGAACCTACAAAAACGTCAAACTATCGCTCGATATCGTGAACCAGTTTCATCTTTTACACCTTGCATCGTTGGATTAACTTGGAACCAGAAGAGTTGAATGTTATATTTCTCTAAACATGTAACACAAGAAAACTAAAAGTTCAGATCCATCCTGTATATCCTGAAAGTACAAATGCTCAGTATTTAGCAACTAATAATGATTTTGTTTATATTTGCACTAAATAATAAAAAATATAGTTTGTATAACAAAAGCTAAATAATTAGATAAATTATAATAATAGTAATACCATAAAATGTTTGATAACTATTTCGTTTGTCTCAAACTGTTGGTTATTATTAGTTGGTTAGATTATTACTATATAATGTTAACTGGGGTGTTAAAAACTATGACATTAAGTGGAGGAAAATGTAACTATTGCCGTTCTATATCCATTACGAACAATCTACTCGGTAACTGCAATGCAGGATAATCCTGGTGTCCTGCGGTTTGTAAATATAGATGTTTCTCTAGTTGTGGTTAATTATAAAAGTTGGAAATTGTATATGATTATACTTTAATTTTCTTTATAGGTTAAAAGTTTGTATACTAATGGATTAAACACATGGTCAGTATCATTCAAGCTTTGTAACCAAAAAATTAAATTAAATTAAATTTAAAATTTCCTGTATTGTGTTATGGTTTGATTTAAAAGTGTGTTTACTATGTTAACCGTGATATATATCGCCCATACGCGGATTTACGGATTCACCGGAACCGTTTCTGATCCCAAAGGGTATTTTACTAATCAAGCAATTTTACATAGTGAATAACATGTTCGGCAGGAAGTCAATCGATGTGTTTAAAATAAAGAATTAAGTTGTAATATTCCTATAGGGGTTCATAAAATCAAGTATTGCCTTGCGCACCAGTTTTGAATTCTGTAGGTAATATATGTAAACTGAAAATCACATGTTTAAAGACACTTCTCAAATCCACTAAAAACATACATGACTAATGTTTGTATTCTGTTGCTAAAACGTTACTTCGGAGGCTTTATTGTAATTAATTCCATTAATTAAAAACAATGTTAAAATACAAATAATTTATACTGTATGTAATATTGTATTGTTTTCGAGAAAAAGATATCAATGTAGAATATTTAACGCATATTCAAATTTTCAGCATTTCTGAAACACTAACCACGATAACTTAAAAACTGAAAATACATCCACTCTAATTGACTTAATTATTGTCCAAGATAAATATGTTGAATCTATTAACTGTGGGGTAATTGATATGCATCATATTTCAGACCATTGTCTTATATTTTGCGACTATCCATAGGCGATATTTTAAAAAAGCGTACGGAGTTTTATACCTATCGTAGTTTTAATGATTTTATTTACCCAAATTTTTTAATTGATCTCGACTCCATTAACTGGCAGACAATATATGATGTTAACGATGTTAATGATAAGGTTAAGGTTTTTAATGACACACTTCTTACTTTGTTTGATAAACACACCTCTGTAAAAACTGTAAAAATTTCAAAACCGTTCGCCCCTTGGCTTACTGATAACGTAAAACTTATGATGACCCTCAGGGATAAAGCGCATAGAAAATTTAAACGTACCAAAAAGAAAGGAGATTGGGAATTTTATAAATCTCTACGCAATTATACGACATTTGCCATAAATCAGGAGAAAAAGGCGTATTTAGAATTTAGGGTTCGCAACACTCGCCCTTCTGCTCTATGGAAAGAACTCAAAAAATTAGATATCCATAATAAGCCTTATCGTCCTGAAATACCTGCCCATCTACAAGACTTGAATCAAATGAATTCTAATTTTCTTAGTATAGCTAATTCTAACAGTGATACTGAGCTTGTAAAATTTTATAGTAACAATCTTATGCACAATTTTACCTCCAAATTTAACTTTTGTTCAGTACCAGAATCCATAATTTTAAAACATATAATTAGTATAAAAACAAATGCTACTGGTTGCGACGGTATAAGTGTTAAAATGCTAGAATTGTGCTGTCCAGTTGTGTTACCTGTTATTACTTATATAATTAACTTCTGTCTCTCTAATAATGTATGTCCTGATTTATGGAAATGTGCTCATGTAATCCCTGTACCTAAAAACAATCGTCCTGAGACTTTTAAAGATTTACGTCCTATCAGTGTTTTACCTGTTTTATCGAAAGTATTCGAAAAGTGATGGCTCAACAAATTTACAATCGCCTTTTTGAATACAAAATCCTTCCTAGTGTTCAGTCCGGATTCAGACCCGGGTACAGTTGTGGGACTGCGCTCTTAAATGTCACGGACGACATCTTTACCGCAACTGATAATAATATGTTAACTGTACTAATAATGTTAGATTACTCGAAAGCATTTGACACAATATGTCATGAAACTCTCCTAGCTGTTTTACACTTCGTTGGATTCGATAATGCTGCTATCGCTTTGCTACAGAATTATCTTTCGAATCGCAAACAAAGAGTTATGTCAAACAATCAAGCATCGTCATTGCTTGACATTAATGCAGGTGTTCCCCAGGGATCAATACTGGGAAAATGTTAAAATATGCCAAACAAATTAAATATAATCCTACCCATCACAATCAATCTCAAACTACAAGATGTGCTTACAAGGTTAAATCTAACAATAAATGACGATATGCACATAATAAAAAATAGTGCGTCGAATATATGGCAACAGGAGTGGGAAAAAGAAAAAGGATTTTCAAAATAACATTCACCTACAATTCACAACAGAAAACCATACCCACGAATGCGTTCTAACATAGCATTATTTTTACTAGAACAAGGGTAGGACACATAAATATAATACTATTATATTCTGACGAAAACAACAGCCGATATGTATGAAATGTGATAATTCATTAATAGTAAAACATACGAGGAGTCGTTCTTATTTTCTCAGACTAGGCATGATAAGACAACAACAGAAATTTATTTTTTAATACAGGACCCTTGCTTTTCAATAAAAGCATTATTTTTTTGGTTTGCTCGCAAAATGGCTTTCAATAGCCGCTATAAGTTCATCATCGTCCCTAAATTTTCTTCCCTTAGTGTACTTTTGAGAGATCTGGATACAAACAATAGTCACTGGGACTAAATCTGGACCATAAGGTGGATGATTAATTTCTACAAAGCCACATTTAGCAACGGCAGCTTTTAAAAGTCTTGAATTATGGGCTGGTGCATTATCATGAAGCAGCAGGACACTTCGCGTTAGTTTTCTACGTTTTTTCACTTAAATAACATATCTGAGGCGATGCATTACGCTTGCATAACACTCTCCTGTGATTGTACCACCCTTCTTCAGATAATCAATCATTAAAATTCCTTGGCAATCCCAAATAACAGTTGCCATAATTTTTCCTGCAGAAGGGGTGGACTGGGACCCCTAATATGCCACTGCATCGACTCTCGATTCGACTCAGGATCAAAATGATGGACCCAAGTTGCACCTCCGGTGATAGGTTCGTTCCCACAAAGCGCCAAAAATTTTTCACACTTCTCCATTCGAGTAAGCATTTGAAAAGGCGAAGCATTTGTGAAACCCATCTCGTACTGACCTTTGTCATGCCAAGCTAATCGTGTAAACTTCTGTAAACTGCTAATAAAGACGCTAATTGTCGCTTCTTTAATCTTGCATATTCCAATACCAAACACTTGGTTTTTTCAACAACAATAACAAGTGATCATGTCAACAGGCCGACCTGGATGGGGATCATCATCTAGTGATTCTCGGCCATGTTTAAACAATTTTGACCATTCCAAATAGTCGACTTGGAAGGGCAATTATCCCGTATACAACCAACATTTCTTCACGAATAACTTTTGGAGATTTTCCTTGCTCTATAAGAAACTTTATAACGGCTCGATAGATATTCAAGTTTATCCATTTTGAGACGTTACAACACAAACTATTATAACTAATAATGGTGCAATTGTTTTGTAAATTGTCAAACACGTTACTGTGGCATATGTGATTTAAAATCAATAAAATGAAAAATTACATTAGCATTTTAAATTGCCTAGTTCGGGAATATAAAAACGACGTATATTTGAGGAATGTGGTGAATTAATAGATGATAAAACGAATTGTAACATTAATAATGAGATAAAGAACGATTCTAAAATAAATAATGGCAAAACACAAAGTTTGTTTCAGTATTTAAAAGCTATTGATTTATTCGATAAAATATAAAACAATAGAGACATAGATGCTTAGTAGATATAAATGTACAAAAAATGGAAGGTAACCTTGAAGTTTAAGCCATAAAAATAATACATAAATAAATAAAAGATTTATTTGGTCAAAAAATTGAAGTCGATAGAAGAAAAATGTGAACGTCAATGTTGCTTACTTTGTTAATTGCAATTGAAAAATTACCCACTTTGTATTTGTTTAAATGTGTGATTTCTCAAGTACTGTCTAAAATTTACGGATTAAAAAACAAAAACTTCTTACACAAAAGTTGGAAAGTTTCATCATTGACTGGTGATATAGTTAACCTCAGTGCTATGGACCTCAGTTAACTACCTGATCTCTTAACAGTAATAAAACGCCTTCTATCTCTGAGTTTTATATATATATATATATATATATATATATATATATATATATATATATATATATATATATATTTACATGTTACTTTCCTGCAATATGAAATTTCGAGTATATTATGTATATTTGGCACTGCATTATCAAATATTATTTAGATGCATGAAATTTCTACTATTTTAACTACATAAGCTAATATTTAATAATAGTATTAAGATTCAAATCAGTAAGATTTTCATACGCTTCAAATGCATTAAGTTACTTCCTGAGTAGAAGTTCGTAACAGAAGTAAATCAAGTTATTGTTAAGAACTGAACTTTTTAATAAAACAATAATATATTTTAAAACTGAAATGTAAGTCTTGAAACAAGTTTCACACAAGTTTAAAATTTGTTTAAAATTGTAAACTGCAAAGTTATGTTATTTACGATGTTAGAACAAACAGATATTGTAATATTTTGAACTTTTGTATACAGACAATACGACAGTTTTTGACGATATTTTTTTACATTATAAACTGAATTTATATTCAAGGGCATGTTTAGAGGCACTTAGCTTAATGATACTTTTACTACATTATCACCCTTACAGTTTTAATACATTATAACGGGCATCCATCAAAGTCACGAACAAATTTTATTTTTGTTTATGATATCACTGAAGAAGTGTGCACCTTTAAAGTATCTTAGATTGGAATGTCATAACAGAGATATTTGTACCAGTTTTTATTTTGGTGAAAACCTTGTAAATATTGATTTTGTTTAATTAATAACAATTAATAATAATTTTGGTACAGCTAAAAAATTAAGAGAAAGTTTTTGTCGTAAATCCATTATTACCTAAGAATAAAAATTGTATTTAACTATTTCATTAATGTAATTAGTTTACATAAAAAGTCATGTTTCTAAAATTTAACACAGGTTGGACAAAAAATTCAGAATACAAACGGACTTTCAGAATGTTTTAGTGAAATTTTTGATTTAACAAAAAATGAATATTTTATAACAAATAAGTGTCTGTATGAACACCCATAATTAACCGCGTTAATAATAAAAAAGGACTCGATTGAATCTAAATGAAAGGAAAAGCGAAAAAAGAATAATTTCTACCGTAAAATAGACAGGCTTGCTTTGCGCAAGATGTGCTGTATACTTTCGACATCACGTTTTTGTGATAGATGCACTACGGTTTCCTCCAATGCTAAAACATGTATACCTTTATAAATGCACAGTTTGCTTAAAACGTAATGGATTTAAATCAAACTTGGTAATGATGTAGTTCAAAGTTTCAAAATAGCCAATGTCCTACAACATAGTGTGCAGTAGCATCATACGTAATCTGAATAGATTTTGTGGCACCGTTTTAAACTGTGCATTTAGTAAGTTTTGCCATAATTGCAATGTAAAATTGAATAAAGTACCATTATTTAATCATGAAACGCACGTACAGTATTGCCCACAGATGGGTGTGTGAACACAGATGCTTTACATAAAATTCGTTAGGTACTCCTTGCAGTTCCTTTTTACTTCCACATCCAACGGATGGGAAGTACTGTTTGACTAAAAAAATGTTCAAAAGTTTTTATTTGATCAATCGCTTTAAAATATTCAAAAACGTCCAAAAACAGAATTTGAGCAAAAAAAAATCTTGTCTGTGTGTATCTGTGTGTGCGTGTACTCCATAACTTTCGAAGGACTTAACATATCAACTTGAAATTTGGCACACATATAGATGTCAGTTACTCAAAGCGACTGATTTTGGGGTCAGTGGGGTACGGAGAAGGAGATAAAGTTGGGGGGTAAGTACCCCTTTTGCAAATTTTTATTTTTTTAGATATTTTTGCTTTTAATATGTGATTAGTAATATAATTGTGAGTATTTCTTGTTGCTATAATTTTTCTGTACAACAAACGGTTTACAAGATATTAACAAAAAACGGTCACTTTAAAAAACCGGAAACTACTTAACATATTCAAAAAGTGAAAATATCATTAGATAGGAAATAAAATTTCTCAAAAAATTTTGTCATTTTCGAAATATTTCCAGAAAGCTCAAGTTTGGAACCCGTCGACACGATTTAGATTTCGATCAAATTTTTGATCGAAAAGCAGTCTAATACTTTTTTCGTCAAGTTAATCGTTTTCGAGTTATTTACAAAAAACCGATTTTTTGATGTGGAAGTATTGATACAATTTGCAGCAGTTTTTAATAGACAAAGACAAAAATTTCTGGGTGGTAGTAACTGAGAACGAACCACTTGTTTTAGGTATTAGATTACCGATGGAGAGCCATGTTTTATAAAAAAACCTAAATAAGCCCATTCCACCCTCAACCTGGGATCTTTATCGTATCGAACATCCTATAGACGCAGGACCTATGATTTTACAAGAAGCAGTGTTTCAGTTTCTCTTCGCTTAGAAAAACGGCTGTCTTGGTCGGGTTTGAACCTGCGTCAAGTTCTGTTATAAGATAGTAATATTAGTGTAATAAAATGTAGAACTATTTAGGATTGGACTTCATGTTTAGTTTCCTTTTCTCATACTAAGCTTTTGCCTATAAGATGTAGTCAGGATCAAGGCACTTTTCTCCTCCGCTATTTCGCAATATTTCTTCGATAAACAACTCTTGTTTGTCATTTATATAAACAACAAAACAGCATGCCTTTCTTACAGTTGCCCTTGAACCTAAGACAAGTAGTAAACGGTGATAAAAGAACTCTGCAAGTATTAGTAGGCATCTGTCATCACTCATAGTGGTGCCGTTTCAGTTGTATCTTGCCATTTTTCTTCTCTAAACAAGTATAAAATTTGTTGTTCCCTCATCTAAGCTTAGACCCTGTTGGGCTAATTTGTACAAACATTTAACTTCCACTAAATGCACAGAGCCCACTAAATCTATCAAAAAGTACAATACTACTATTTTTATTTCAACGTTTTACCTTGCCGTCTGGAGATGCAGCCAGGAATGGGTGGATAGTATCAATATACTGGCCACTTGAGTGAACCATCACGTTTAATTTTTCCTCTAGTAAAGAAATTGCCACACCTTCCTTCATTTTTCCGTACTCTGTAGCAGGCATTGAAAATTATATTCTTTGTAATATAGACTTCACAAGTGAATGACAGAAAGTGTGAGCTTGAAGTCTAATTACAGAAACAAATTTTGATGACTCCTGAAAGATATATACAAGGGATAGTCAAACTAGCCAATTGTCTCTTTTGCTATTCGATTTCTTTCCTCTAGCGTGATCTATATAAAATGACACCTGCACAGTTACAAACGGAGAGTATAAACCATAGTTCTCACCTCAAGTCGCTCTAGAGTTATTTCGCACTCTTCTGCAACATGGTCTTCATCCAATGGAAGTTGCTGAGCTGCGGAACCATGGTATAAACACACCCTAGCTTTATGTTACGTTTCCACGTATATGCACCAGTTTTGAGAGTAGATGAGTGTAGCTTCCTTGAAATATACATTTTGAAATGTTCACCGTGTTTTGTAGCAGTTTTCCAAGCACTATAATGCAATGCAAAACCTGTTTGTAGAAGTAACTAAGCATTAAGGTAGTCAAAAATATTCCATGAATGGTATTGAGATTTGCTCTATTCTGAAAAGATCCCTTCTGAATTAAATTAACTCGTTTGCCCATGTTAACTCGTGCTCATAAATAACTGGGCACGATTATTCATCTCATTGTCTACTAAAGAAGAAGCTTTACGGACCACAAGATTTAAAGCACATACAAATGAATGACATAAAATTTTTATTCCATTTTAAATGTGAAGAATTATACACCATGGATATGTCGATATAATCCACTGCTGCTTACATCAAGAAGCTTGTTCTTGCTGTCAACCCCAACTTTTGTACAATAATAATCTTTGCACATTGAGTGATCCATAAAAACATGAGCTGGTCCACTATTTAAGTCCTTAATTAGCGAACCAATGTCCCCATGTGATTTATCATATACAGTCTTCTTCTCACATTTCTGCAATTTTTTTTATGATTTCTACAGGAAGAAGTTTTCTAGCTGCTAACGAAACACTTCTAGTGTCATTTTTTTGCGTTCTAACCTAGAAAACAACGATAAAATTTTTATTTAAGTATTCTATATACTCATTGTGATACCTACCGCTCATACGAAACTTTTTCAATTATTTTCGAACATACATTCGAATCGCCCTCGGCAATAATTCTTTTATACCTCAATCCATGCACTTTTTCGCTTTGCATAAATCCTTCTATAATAATATCGCTCTCCGTCGCAGCAGAGGACACTGTCCAGTTATGGAAGTAAGTATGTGTTGGCACTACGACTCCCATATAGAGGATTATGCCGGTCGTTTTCCTATAATTACACCCTGCAAGAAATGAAAAGGTGTTTTACAAGTATGATTTACATTCTAATGCAGACGCATCTTTTACTGCGCCCTCCATCTAACTATAGTGTGATACAGGGAATACCATCACAATCCATGTCATGATCCTCATTGGCGAGTCTTCTTTCCTCAGCTGCAGAATTTTCCATTTCTGAAACATTTTACGTTTTACGTATCTACCTACTTTTAGTTATATATTATTTTACATGGGTCAACGGTTCTTCATTCTCACAAAACATTTTTTTTGACATACACGGAACATCCATAATACTAAATCTCTCAAGCATGTGTTCGTATGTTCTGTAACACATAGAATATTCCATGATTATTAGCGTGCTGACAAATCCATGCCTCCGTTCCTTGACAATTTTAGATACGGCAGCAAAGCATGTGCTTGGGTCATTTGTATTATGCTGTTTCGTAAAACAGAATATTTCAACAACCTGTATCCAGAGAGAATATTGTCTTCTTTTACCTTTTCTATTGTCAATTCATGTGCCATAACCCTAAAAAATAATAAAGGTTATCAAATCGACAAAAATACAACAAACAGCAACTATGAGAGTTTGTGAATTGAATTAGTATAACAATAGAGATATATACTCGTCTATGTCTGCTTGTGTTCCCATGCTTCTTCTGAATGAGAAGTTCCTTCAGCAGCTTCGTTTTGTGAAGCTCGGAAATTAAGATTTTGCTGTAAAAACATGCAAGTAATGCACTGTACACACTTACTTTTCCTTTTCTTCCTTTAATTCCCATGCAACTTCCAAATCTAAGAATGGTTCGTCTATATTTTGTTGTGCACTGAAAGAAACGTTTTACTATTTCTTCCCTTTTCGTCGAAAAATAATCATGGGTAATCAACATACCTGTCTACATCTTCTGCTGCTAATTCTACCTCTTCTTCCAAAACTGGATAAGGCTTTCCGTCAATTGGTGGAGTGCTATAAAATATACAATTTAATTATAAGATTTTAAATTCTAATTCTAAATAATAGAAAGTATTTACAATAGGTTATTTTGGTATTTACCTATATTCCTTCAATGATTTCTCGTTCTCTATTTTTTTCGTAATCATCGAACGCTTCGACCTACGTCTATGACGTTGAGATAGTGCAAGTCTTGCTTTTGGCATTGTTCCCTACAAATCTAAAAATTGAACTTCATCCAATTATAAAAGGATTAATATACCTACAAGTTTACAAGGATAGCAAGTGTTAAATAACGCGTTATCATTTGAAGAACTGTTTCCTTGAAAATCAGTTAGATGCTATTAATGACATTAGTAGAAACTAATAAGAATAGTTATTTACTATACAAGGGGGAAAGGGAAGTGATTTTAGCGCGAGCGTAAAGTTTGCCTCCCCACGGAAAGCGGAGGGAGGTAATTATGCGAGCGCTAAAATTTACTTTTCCTCCGTCTTTAATACATATTCTTTTCTGTACCCCTCAAAATAGAGATTACTATAATAGCTAAAAATAATGATTGTCAACGACGCTGTTTAAATACGCGGAACATCAAAGTAACTTTGACGTTTGACATTTCATACAAAAATGAGTAAAATACTGGTGTTTGATTGGCTCACTATTTTGAGGGTATAGAAAAAAGATTGTTTTTATAAAGTCGTATTAAAAATTAGTTCTTTAATAAAGTAAACTGCTGGCGTAAATAGCGCCTTTTGCGCTCTAAGGACTAAAAAACCAACAATTTTTATTACAGTAGCAACCAACAACTTGATTTTTGAGAACGAATCGTGCCATTTATTTTTTCAAAGCTTGAACGACTTTACAAAAAATCTTGTTTGCATTTCGGTCCTTGTATAATAATATACTACTATACAAACATATAGGCTCTCATTTCTATGATGAGTAGAAAAAAAAATACTTACGTACACCACAAATCAAGCAACTTCACTTAATTTTTAATCAAAATATATACTAATTTAACTGTAAATACACAAAAACAACAAAGTTAGTTTTCAAATAATTCAGAGAATAATTTCAATTACACCAAGCACTTCTTATTTAATTATTATTATTAATTCATAGATACATATGTAAGTAGACACTACCGACGGTCATCGCAACGAAAAGTTGTTTTCATAGTTAATCTTATTTTCATATTACGCATCCTGATTTACAGAATTGCAAAAGGTGACACCTATGGCATATTCAGTAAAATTCCTGTATTTTTCTGTGAGAAATAACAACTGATTTATGTGTTGGCTAACACATAAATACTATAGCTAACCGATGCCAGTGCTCTTTGTGGTCATGAATCCTTACAACTGTTGGAGACCCCACCCTTAAAGCAACTTACAGTAAGCTTACGACGTATTTATTATCATTGAGATTATAAAGTTATCTTTCTGCCTTAAAACTTGAACTTTGAATAGAACAGACCATATAGCTACCATTTTGTTCTAGCCTGCATTTTGAGTTTATGTTAATACTGGGAATAAAACGCTAACTAAGATACAGTAAAACGAGTGATTTTTAAAAAAAATTTAAATAAATTCCTATAAAACTAAATGAAAAGTAGCAATTACATGAAAAAATTAAGAAAATGCACGAATTGAATAAAAAATGATTTCACCTTATCGCAAGACATGAGAAAGATTGTTTTAATAAATCTTTAAAATATTAGAGATTTTAGTTTTAAAATTATTGCAGTATTATCAGATGGAACTTATAAGTTTATTACCATTCGAATTAAACTTTGCTTGCGTTTATAAATGTCAAAACGCACTTCCTAATCTGATTTAGTAAGTTTAGCTTAAATGAAATAAATTTTGTATTAAGGTCTGATAACAATGAATACAACTGTAGAATGCAGGACTTCCATGTATGACGTTTCAGTTAAATATTATATACCTTTAATTTACATATGTAGGGAATTGATTTATGTTTCGATGATTAAATACGTAGTACTTGTTTAAGTAATACGTAACCTACAAATCCTTTCGTAAGTATGTGTTTTAAGTACTAAGTACCAAGTAAAATTATAATTTTAACGAATAGCTTGAACTTTTACACATATTTCGTTCTGTAATAAGCTACATGGAAAGCACATAAGTTCCTAAATCATAGTTAGAGAATAACAAAAGTACTTTCTTGTTAGAATTAGTCTTAATATCATCACTAGAAACAAATTTGGGGTAAAATATTGATAAACATTCATTAATCGCTACGATTTCTACGTTATAAATTTTAGGTACCGTTTTCTATTTGATTTGTTATTTGTTTGTTATAAAAGCTTAGCTTGGTTTCTAGAAGTTCTGGAATAAGTTATTCCCAAATATAAATTTCTATAACCTTGTTTTAAAGGTTACATTTATATTCAAATTATAGTGTCTCATTTTACATGTAAGAGTAATAATAATTTCATAAAGGGGCAAGTGGGTGAAAGGGTTATGTTACAAAAACAAGTTTTGGAGTAAATGAGAATTTAAGTAAACTGATTGGCATTTGTAAAGATAGACATGTTTCAAAACGGCTTTTTTCTTGTGAAAGGAAGTTATTTGGTATACAGGGAGAGTCACGACGGACTCACGCAGTGTTATGAGAAAACCAGATACATTTTTTTATTTTTGTTGCAGGGACCTTGTGTAGGTCCATTAAGGCTACATCTTAAAAATAATGTCAAATATACAGAGTGCTTCAAAAAGAGTGGCATATCAAAGTTATATTTTTTTAAATGGAACACGCTATATTTTATCACATTTTTTTCGAAAATATACTGTCTCGTTGAAAAATACTATACTGGGTGTTTAGATTTTTCGGTTGTATTATTACTACATCCAAACTATATACAATACCTTCATTATCTCAAATGGAACACCCTGTATATCTTAGATCTGTCATGTGACCAATTCAATCTTTTTCCAAAAAGTACTAAGGTATCCTATACCTAAACCTTCACGTATCAAAGTTATTCAACAGTATTTAACAATATCACATATATATTAAATACTATTATTCTTATCAATTTAACATAATTACTATAACAAATGCCCGAAATGCCAGAGCGCGATTCTCTCGAACATCTTACATTTTTCAACATAACAGGAGTTCCAAATGCATTTTAATTCGGTCTATCATGTCTTTTGCAGTAGTAGGAGGAGTAGCATACACCAGATTTTTAATATATCCCCATAAAAAGAAATCCATTGGAGTGGGATCTGGAGACCTAGGAGGCCAGTTAATTGGGCCACCTCTTCCGATCCATTTGTTATGAAATTTTCGGTCTAAATATTCCCTTACACGTCGTGAAATATGTGCAGGGCACCATCCAATTGTAACCATATTTTTTGTCTGATGTGTAATGGATATTTTTTAAAAATACCCAAAGTCGTTTTTTAGAAAGTGTAAGAATTTGCGACCATTTAAAGTAGCTTCGAAGAAATATGGGCCAATAATAACTTCATCGCCAATTGTTCCACCGTACCATTAATACACCATCGATTCTGGTCATCTGTCGTATGCAATAAATGCTTATTTTCGGTATCATAATAATGGTAGTTAGGACGATTAATATGATCATTATTATAAAACTTTGTCTCATCGGTAAACAACACGTATTGATCAAAATTATCTTCTTCACCGATTTTTTCGAGGATTGTGAAACAAAAATGAATTCTGTTCCATATAAATTCTGATGAAGTTGAATATGATATGGGTGGTATTTGTGTTTCCTTAAAATTCTGGAGGCACTTGATTAACTAATGGCTGTTTCTCTTGCAATTATTCTAGTACTGGTGCTTGCATTATCAACCACGGAACCTAATACCAAAAACTCGTTACTTTCGTTATCGGTAACCACTTTTGTTTTTTCCTGTTTTGGGCAAGCGACACTTCCTCTCCCACGAGACGTTCACAACAATCTCTCAATTACTTTTGGGTGTGGGTGTGAGTGTGAGTGCGAGTGCGAGTGCGAGTGAGAGACCGAGTGCAGTGCAGTGCGGAGTGAGTGAGTGCGAGTGCAAGTGAGAGTACGAATGCAGTGTGATACGAGTGAGAGTGTGGGGTGGGTGGGTGGGGTGTGGGTGTGGGTGTGGGTGTGGTGTGGGATGTGGGTGCGGGTGTGGGTGTGGGAGTGGGTATGGGTGTGAGTGAGTGGGAGTGGAGGTGCAGTGCAGTGGGCGCAGTGGGATGTGAGTGTGAGTGAGTGAGTGCAGTGAGTGGGAGTGATGGGTGGAGTGTGAGTGAGTGAGTGTGAGTGTGAGTGTGAGTGGGGTGGGTGGTGAGTGTGAGTGGGGGTGAGTGTGAGGTGTGAGGGTGTGAGTGAGGTGTGAGTGTGAGGGTGTGAGGTGAGTGTGAGTGTGAGTGTGAGTGTGAGTGTGAGTGAGTGTGAGTGAGTGTGAGTGTGAGTGTGAGTGTGAGTGTGAGTGTGAGTGTGAGTGTGTGTGGGTGTGAATGTGAGTGTGAGTGTGAATGTGAGTGTGAGTGTGAGTTTGAGTGAGTATGTGTGTGTGTGTGTGTGTGTGTGTGTGTGTGTGTGTGTGTGTGTGTGTGTGTGTGTGGGTGTGTGGGTGCGTGCGTGTGTGTCTGTATGTAAACACGATAGCGGACAGATCGTTTCAGCTGGAGTTATGAAATACAGCAATACGTTAAAATTGTAGATTTGTGTCAAGTTTTGAGATATATAGGAACACCGGAAGTACCTGTTAACCCACACAGTTTTTAAATTTTTTCAAGTAAACTAGACGTAAAAATGGAGTTTGTTACACGTCCAATTCGCACTAGGCGTCGCGTATGCTTACATTAGTAAGGAGTTTCCAAGCCAGCTACAGTGGAAATGGGGGGGGTCGAGATAAGGAGTAAAATTATTGAATAACAAGCTCAAATACCTTAGACTTACCATAAATTCACAACTTATACGGCGAGGAAAGATGTCTCTTGGTGTCTCCACAATCCTAAATTTTGCTAGAATAAATCGTCTTAGGCGAGATGGTAAATTAATCCTATCTGACTGTGGAAGACAGGATTGCAGCCTACTCAGTATATTCATACACTAACTTCTTAATTTCAACCCCACTCCCAAACAAATCAACTCAAAACTTCAGAAAATTTAGTGATACACGGGTAAATAGAAACTCCAATTCATAAAAATAAAACGTTAACTTATGTAGTATTTAAAATGTCTCTCGTATATCTAAAAATTCATATTTTTAGCTGTTATGAAAGTTTGAATTAAATAAATGTTCTCAATTTAGAAAATTCTAAACCAAATAAAGGAAATCGGTTTAATAATGAATTGTTATCTTAAAAAAACAATGTTTGATTGATGGGTAATTCAATATTAGAATGATTAGTGCTTGTATCATCAATAAAATTATTATGTATTATTAATACTTTATCTTTAAAATCGTATTTAGACATTCAGTAATATGTTTAAACTTTAATACTCCAAAATAGTAATGTGGGCTGAATAATGAAATTAAATAAGTACTTTGTTAGTAGTGTTCTGCTTTCATATTTCAAAGCTAAAATGAAATTTTGTGATCGATGTGGCTCATTACGCAATTATGCAAAGACTAATTTCGCTTATCAGAAGGTGTAACCAGTTAGGCACACGATTGATACAAATAAACGAGAAAGTTACATAAACAGTGGATGGTACATTGACAAATTCTGCATATACATTATATACAATGGAGTGGTTAACAAAAGCCAGTCAGAAATACGTACGATTAAAATTTCCCCTCTCTTAAAACTAAACACAGCAAAATAATTAAAGTTCGATTACCTTTTTAATAAATGAGCCGTACTTCATTCAACAGTAACAGTAAAGAAAGAAAAAAATGTATACTTAAAAGTCAATCGTACTTGTTTTGGTTCAATAAAATTCTTAAAGCTAATCCTTACTTATCACATTAATTAATCCTTTTCCGGTACTGTAAATGTGCTACACATAGTCTGCCTCAGGTAATCCTTTTAAAAAATTCTTGGATGCACTAAGCATAACGCGAGATGCAGCTGCATCCGCCCCGGCACTCGGCTATAGTCCACACGCGTCCGGATATAGCGGCTCTTCAGCCTAACAACACATCGTCCTATAGTGTGATGTTTGCCCTTCAAAACGTTAACCACAATAAATAATATTAAATAATATATATATATATATATATATATATATATATATATATATATATATATATATATATATATATATATTAATATTCTTGTCTGCCTTCATACAATCACTGTGGTATTGCTACTGATTGTACACATTCAATATTAATGATTATCACTAATATTTAAAATAATTTTCAGAAACTTTTATTTTGTTAGCATAAATGGTTACCTCCAGGGCTCTTTATAATAGCCTGATGTCACACGTCTCACAATCGAACACTAATAACAAAATATTCGCTGTATTAACTTCTAATCTGCCTAAGCAGTTTTTATTCCTTGAAGAAAATCACTAATCTTTTCCTTCAACTCACAATGTATTACATTAGTTATTTGTGAATGTCTATACGATATATCCCCTAAAGGGTTAATGCAATGGCTAAAGATGCCCTGCTAAACTATAATTTTCACAAAGAAACTCCAACAACTAACCATTTTGATGGTCGTCACGCGCGCTACCCGCACTCAAAAACCTCCAACCACCTAGCTAACTTACAACTGCCCTCTTAACTCTTACCCGTCCAATCTGGGCACTCGCTTATATATCTTCTGCCAGCCATATTGCCAACACGTCACAATAAATTCGCGCTAAAATCTTAATTCAGCTATCACAACTGAGCATTTCACTGCGTCTCTACCTCGCGTCACAATCTCCAACATGGACAATCACGCTACCCTTATACAACACTCCCGCCATCTTTATTTTACGTGAAAATTTATAATATCTCCTCGAAAAATCGTCTATCCTCACCATATTCATTCAATATATTCACCATATCTTATCTCAACTTTCCATGTGCGCGGATTTTATTTCCGCACAATCTAACGAACTCCCTCACATTCTATCACCAACAAAACGTCAACATGTCACAACCCACCCACTCACAGTAGCCAAAGACCAGTAGTTTTCTAGAGCCGTATCAATAAAAATTTACCCAAAACATTAAGCAACTTTAACGCTTTCAACGCGAAAATATTTCTATAACATTCAAATATTTCTTCATACGTTAACTAAGGCTTCATTAAAGGTCCAGTGGCGTATCATTTACACATTTACGCATACACACGCAAACAACAACAAAAATTCTTTTCACGCAAACTCACTTCAGTAGCACTCAAAATACGTTACAATCGTTTTCAAAACCCTACACACACAAGGCGCGTCAAAATAACAGTACAAGTTATCAATTTGAATTTTTTTCTCGCATAAAAGGCGTTGAAAAGCTATAGGGCATGAAATTTCAAGCGGATTAGGGCACCAGCAATGGTATTTAAACAAAAAACTGGTTTTATATAAATTGGTACTTTTAACCGAGATATTCGACTGGGATAGTGCAGCATCGATAAAAATCGTGAAAAACTCATATATGTATACGTACTTTCAACTTGGTTATCGACCTAAAAGTGAACAAAAATCGGAAAAATTAAAAATCGGTGACATTTTATAATATACGTTAAATAAAAAAACATCGAATGGTCACATAGTAAAGTGACCAGGCTGGTGATGTCTTACTTGAACTCTTG